>VSMD01102005.1:0-44718 GCA_008750895.1 Mirza zaza
ATCTCCACCCTTTTATTTTTAGTCTATATGCATCCTTGCAGGTTAGATGTGTTTCCTGAAGACAGCATATACTTGGCCTGTATTTTCTTATCCATTCAGCCAACGTATGTCTCTTGAGTGGAGAGTTTAAGCCATTCACATTTATTGAGAGAACTGATAGGTGAGGTAGATTAGTGTTCATTCTGTTGGGTTGGATGTTGTTGCTATGATTTCCATCTTGAGCCATTGTAGTATCTGGCCTTTAATCTTTGGGGTTTGGTTGTTTTTATATTTGTGGGTTATTCTTATGGTGTTCCGTGCATAATGCTGTTTTGAGTACTTCTTGTAGGGCTGGTCTTGTCTTGGTGAATTCTCTGAGCCTTTGCTTGTCTGAGAATGTCTTTATTTCTCCTTCATATACGAAGCTTAGTTTTGCAGGGAATAAGATTCTAGGCTGGGCATTGTTTTGTTTCAGAAGAGTGAGAATGAGGCCCCAGTCTCTCCTTGCTTGTAAAGTCTCATTAGAGAAGTCTGATGTTATTCAAATTGGCTTTCCCTTGTAAGTTAGTTGCTTCTTTCGTCTTACAGCTCTTAGAAGGGCCTCTTTAGTTGATATTTTGGTCAGTCTGATGACTGGATGTCGTGACGTCTTCCTATATGCATTGAATCTCCCAGGGGTCCTCTGAGCTTCTTGAACTTGTATATTGAGATTATTAGCAAGGCCTGGGAAATTTTCCTCTATTATATCTTCAAATAGCTTGTCCAACCCGTGAGTGTTGTCTTCTTCCCCTTCTGGTAAACCGATGACCCTCACATTAGGTTTCTTCACATAATCCCACAGCTCTTGTAGGCTTTGCTCTTTTCTCTTGTTTCTCTGCTCTGTTTCTGTGACTAATTTATTTAATTGGAGGGTGTTATCTTCAATCTCTGAGATTCTTTCTTCTGTTTGGTCTACCCTGTTCTTGAGACTTTCCACTGTATTCTGTAGTTCCCTGACTTGATTCTTCATTTCCAGGAGTTCGGTTAAACTTTTCTTCATTGTGTCTATTTCTTTAGTGAACTTTTTTTCTAGATCCTGGAGGCTTTTTGTGGTTTCTTTGTGCTGGTTATTGAGTTGTTCTTGCAGGCCAGTGAGTGTTCTTATGATCCACATATGAAATTCCTCTTCTGTCATTTTGGTTGCCTGATTTTGGTTGGTGTCCATTTCTAGGGGGCTGGGGCTCCTCTTTGGGGGTGTGTTTTCCATTTGGTTTTTCATATTTCCAGAGTTCCTTCGCTGATTCCTTCCCATGTCGATCAGTTGTTGTTTCTTTTCTTTAGGTTTTTGTTTGGGTATTCACACGCCTTGTTTGATTTCTGAGCCAGTAGGTGGTGTCTGTGTGTAAGATTCGACCACTCCCTGTATAATGAGTCAGTAGGTGTCGTGAAAAGGGTGTGCAGGATGCTCTCCCTGTCAGTAGGTGGCGCTTGCTTGGAGGAACAGGCTACGCTGTTGTTTTTGTGTCCTGTTATCAGCTCTTGTTCCTGAAGAGAGAACTCTAGTGCCTCAGGTGGTAGGTGGTGCCCTGGGACTTCCAGGTGTGTCCTTTTCTCCCCTTCAGTGAAGGCTGGTCTAGGGGAGAGTCTGGGCAGAGCTGAGTTGGGTAAGCCCGCCCTCAGGCACCACCAATGTCGTCAGCAGGGGTCAAAGTTCTGTTCTCTGCTTCCAGGCAAAGCTGACAGGGAGAGGCTGGAATGGCCCCACTGAGTCAGAGAGTCTGCGTGTGGGGGTGGGGCTGTCTGAGACCCACAGTCTGGAGCGGGCCTGGCCTCTTTCCACCGTCCCCAAGTCCGCGTCTACTCCTGGGCCTCTGTCAGCAGGCCAGACCACACGCCACCAGGCCTCCCCTGGCTGTGATGCCAGCGGGGATGTTCCCTGCGCAGGAACGCCACCTGGGCTGGGCGCACGGCGTCCCTTTGGGGGGAGGGTTGCCCTCTAGGACGCCGATCTGCCCCTGAAGGCACACACACCTCAGCAGGCTGTTCACGTATATCCCTTCTGTGCCCCGGGCAATGCGAGGCCTCGGTGCATGGGATGTGGTCTGCAGGTCTGACCTCTGGGTCCCAGAGTTCAAACTTTGTCCCCACCAGGGAGATGAGTGTCTGTACCAATTCACCCATAGGGAGCCCAAGCCAAGTCTATGTCTCTCAACCTCAGGCTCTGCCCGGTTCTCCTGGGATCACCGTTCCAGCAGCACCTGGGAGGGCTGGCGGGCAGAGAGCTCACAGTCTGAGTTCCCCTTAGTCAGCTGTAGGGCCCCAAAAGGGAAGGTCCCATTCCCTGGAGGTGCCTCCGGCTGGTGGCTATATTGTCTCTCTGTCTCTCTGGGCAGCCGCGGATAGGGTCGGGGGAGGGGAGGAGGAGGCAATATGGCGTCTGCCGCGCGGCTCGGGTCTGTGCACACGGAGGTGCCCGAGGGAGTTGGGAGCCTGGTGCCGCGTCCGCTACTGGCTTACCGCTCACTGGCGGCGGTCGTCGTTGGGCTGGTGTCCACAGGTCCCTCCGCTTGCTGGGGAGCCCACCAGCAGTCCGGGATGCAGGGGAGGGGAAACGGCAGATCCACCTACACTTCCCACTGGTCTCCGGGCTGCTCCGGGGGTCCCAGCCTCCAGTTCTCCTCCGCGACCTCCTCCCGTGGAGTCTCCCGTGGTCTCAGGTGCTCCTCCTGCCGACCCTCATTCTATGTAGGCTCGTCTTCTTGCTCAATTCTCTTGTTTTTTAGTTGCTTCAATAGGTTTACCTAGATATACAATCATCATATATATATAATGATAATTTTGCCTCAACCTTTCCAGTTTTTTGTTTTGTTTTGTTTTGTTTTTTTGAGACAGAGTCTCACTTTATTGCCCAGGCTAGAGTGAGTGCCGTGGCGTCAGCCTAGCTCACAGCAACCTCAAACTCCTGGGCTCAAGCAATCCTGCTGCCTCAGCCTCCCAAGCAACTGGGACTACAGGCATGCGCCACCATGCCCGGCTAAATTTTTCCTATATATATTAGTTGGCCAATTAATTTCTTTCCGTTTATAGTAGAGATGGGGTCTCGCTCTTGCTCAGGCTGGTCTCGAACTCCTGAGCTCAAATGATCCGCCCACCTCGGCCTCCCAGAGAGCTAGGATTACAGGCGTGAGCCACCACGCCCGGCCAACCTTTCCAGTTTTTGTCTATCTTACTTTTGTGTCTAATCGCATTTGCTAATATTTATAGAATGAAGTTAATGATGGAAGTGATAATGAAAACTTTGTCTTTAATGAAAATGTTTTTTATTTCTCCATTACAGAGAATGGTGATCTTTTAATCTGAGAATGCTTTTTATTACATTAGAGAAGCATACATCTATTCTCAATTTATTATGAAATATCATTAGGACTGGCTGTTAAATTTAATCAGATTCCTTTCCATCACCTATGAGATGATTATGTGGTTTTTCTTCTTTGATCTATTAATATGTTGATATTAATAGATTTCCTAATATTGAATCAAATTTGCACTCCTATAATAAACACCATTTTGCTATGATACATTTTTCAAAATGGACTCTATTTTAAACAACATTTTATTTAGGATTTTGTTATCAATATTTCTAACTCATATTGGTCAATAGATTTCTTTTTCGTGTGTGTTAATTTTGTCAGATTTTTGTACCAGTGCTATACTGGCTTTGAGACAACAAAAATTGAAAAAAACATAGACTTAATTTTAAAAAGTCCAACATCCATCCAACAAATCAGAGTTTCTGAAAGATAGGACAGAGAAAATGGAAGGTAGGAAATTCCCAAACACAAATAACAGAACATATTATCATAGAACTGAAGAATACAAATTAAGGCCCACCAAGTACAATGAATGAAAAAAATGCACAACTAAATACAACCTTGTGAAATTTCATAAAACCAAGGATAAAAGCTTTCAAAGAGGAAAAACAAAATCAAAAAATACCTGCAAAGGAAAAGAAATTTATCTAGCCTTATACTTTCCATCATAATACCAGATGTTAACAGAGCAATGAGGTTCTGAGGAAAAATGAATTTCAACTTAGATTTTTATACCCAGCCATGGATTAAATAAGTATGAAGCAGAATAAAGACATTTCAAATGGGCAAAGACTCAAAAAATCTACTTTATACAAACCCTTTCTTAGGAAATTACTTGAGGATGTACTCCACCAAAATAAAAGAATTAACCAAGAAAGAGGGAAAACTGAGATTCAGGAAAAAGTAGATCCAGCCAAGGAGAGTAAGTTGGTAGGAAGTCCTAGGATGAAAGCTATGCAGCAGACTTAAAGCACCATCAGTTTGGAGTGAAGTAGGGGGGTGGAGGTCCACAGAAAAGAGGAAGTTAGGGGTGAAAAGAGATTCTGGATAATTGACACTATTTTTAAAAATCCGGATTAAAGAAGGTTGTAACAGTAGATGCAGCAGATTGTATTTTCCAGAAATAGCCATAACAATATTTCTTTGCTCTTACAAACCATGTCATTCCCCTATCAAGATGTGCAGTTTATCTCCCCAGCCCTTGAACCTAGTCAGGACTTTGTGATTACCTCAATGGATAGAAAGCCAGAAGAAGTGACACTTGATTTATATGGTTAGATAGCAGATCTGGCTTCTTCCTGGCTCTCTGTTTCTCCCAGGACACTTGTAACCTAGCCACTGGGTTGAGAGGAAGCCCAGAGCACATGGAGAGACCACATGTAGGTGTTCTAGCCAACAACCCTAGCTAAAGTCTCAACTGCCAGGCATCATCAACCACTAGACATGTGGATGTATGAGCCTTGAGATGATTACAGCCCCCAGCCTTCAAGCTACCCCAGCTGAAGTGGCACATAGACAAGGTAGCTCTCCCAAACCCTACCCAAGTTGCAGGTTTGTGAGCAAAACAGATGTCATTGTTTTGAGCTGCCAAATTTTGCACCATGTTGGTTTGCTTTGTTTGTTGTTTCAGATCTAGTAACTGTAATACCAAACAATGCAACAAGCATAACAAAAAAAGTAATTAGAAACTCTATGAAAAATAAAAAGCTGTATAAAAAATTCCACACAGTACACCACTTGGCTACATAGCAAATGATAGTAACTATAAGATCAGGTAGCTCTAGGGCGGGAGCTCTTTTTAGTAAGTCTTCTATTTCCTGGAAAGCCCTTTCCTGACTCTCGGCCCATTCCAATTCTTTGTTTTCAGGCCCGTGTAGAGCCTCGTACAGAGGCTTGGCCTTCAGGGAGAAACTTGGGATCCAGATAAAGCAGAATCCAGCCTCTCTGAGGAATTCTCTGAGTTGTCTCCGACTGGTCGGCCTGGGAATTATATAGATGGTGTGTTTACACTCATGTCCCAGTGTCAGGCGCCCCTGAGAGACGTGGAAACCCAGGTAGTTCACCTGTTGCCTGCAGATCTGTGCCTTTTTCCGGGAGACCTTGTATCCTTTGTCCCTGCTCAATTGGAGCAGGCACCAGGTTTCCCTGTGGCAGTCTTCTCTGGTTGGGCTTGCTAGAAGGAGGTCATTGACGTTTTGTAGAAGTGTGCGGTGTGCAGTGGGTTTCTTCTCACAGAAAGAAGTCAGTAGCTGGAGCCTCCCCGATGAAGTTTTAAGTCCCTGTGGTAGCTGTGTCCAGGTCAGCTGGGTTCTTCTTCTAGTCTGAGGATCCTCTCACTTGAAGGTGAATAGTGCTGGCTCTTCAGAGTGAGCTGCAGGCAGAAGAAAGCATCTTTTAAGTACAGACAGGAGAACCAGGTAGCATCAGAAGGAATGAGGCCCAGGAGGGTGTATGGATTCAGTACCACTGGATGGAGAGTCACTGTGGCCCCATTAATCAGTTGCAGATTTTGGATGGGCCGGTATCAACCTCTATTGGGCTTTTTGACTGGCAGGAGGGTGACTGCCTTTATGAGAGTCTCTGGGCGCCAAGCATGAGGCTCATAGTCCCTTCTGGGTAGGAGTTAATCTGGGCTTCCAGTTCTCTCAGGAGATCTCAAGCTAGGAGGGGAACAGGGAAGTCCAGTACGTATAGGAATTCATGTCTTATCTGGTGGTCCCCCATCTGGCATATTCGGGATTGGCAGAGGGGTGGAGCTACTCGAGTTCTTGTGGCTCCCACAATGGTGGCTTCCCGCTATGTAAGTGGAGCCACCAGTTGTTACTACTGAGTGTTCTTCCCTAGTGTCCACCATGAACACTATTGGTCGGCCTCCCACTTCCATTACGACCATAGGCTCCCGGGGGCCAAGAGTCAGGGAGCCTGGTCGGTCCTAATCCAAGTCGACCTCAGCGAGACTGATGAGGTCCTGGGTTTCCGGCATCTGCTGGAAGCCCCTGGGCAGGTTCCTGTTTGGCGGTGGGAGGTTTCTTTTGTTGGGGCATTCATGCTTCCAGTGACCAAACTCCTTACAATAGGCGCACTGGTGAGGCTTCAGGGTCCTTCGTCTCCTGGGTCCTCCGTCTCCTGGGCCCTCCTTCTCGTGGCAGGCCAGGTCTCTTGGCTGGGTCAGGTCTTTCAAGGGCAGCGGCCAGGAGAGCAGCTTTCTGTTTCATTTTCTTGTCATTCTCCCTCTGGGTGGTCTGGTCTCAATTAACATAGACCTTCTGGGCCACTTCCATTAGCTGCATGTTGTTCATTCCTTCTGAGTGTCTCTCGTCCACTCAGGGAGTTGAAATCCCAATCTGGGTTGGTCTCGAGTGCTGTTCTCTGTGCCCACTGCTCCACATGCAAGATCTCTGCTGGAGCCTAGTCCTGGAGCCACCTCCAGGTCCCAGCTACAATCCAGCATTGTCCTTCTGTGTTAAAAGGGTCAAAAGGAGCTGGCAGCAGTCTTCCCAACTGGGATGGTGGGTCTGAAAGATGGGTTCCAGGAGGTCAATGAGGGCCTGAGGTTTCTCGGAGTATGGTGGGGTGTGGTGCTTCCAGTTCAGAAGGTCAGTGGTGGAGAAGGTTGATAGTACAGGACCGTTGACCTGGCTGAACCTGAACCCATTGTCTGTAACCTGCATTGGACCTTGCACCTTATGCAGGGGCATCTGAAGGGCTGAAGTTGGGGCCTGAGCTGACCATAGCTGGTGAGTGATGAGACTGTTGGTACCCAGTTGGTCTGGAACTGGTGGCAGGGAGATTGACGGTGGTGGGGTATCTGGTGGATTCGGGGGTACTTCAGGCAGTGTCACAGTAGGGTTGTAGGGCAGTGGTGGTGGATCCTCTTCAGGAGCTTCTTGATAGATGGGTTTGGACAGTTTGGAGTCTCTGGTCCTTTGGGCCACAAAAATACTGCTGTCCTTTATTAGCACAGAACCAGACCCAAGGGAGCATGGTCTGAGCAATCTCTAGCCATGAATCTATGTAAGGGAATTGGTCAGGGTGGCAGGGAGTCCCAGTCATTATTCCCCAAACTGCTTGCACTGTGGGGAGGTCTAAGGTTCCTGTTGCAGGCCAGTTGACCCTGAATGTGGGCCATTCCTGTTCACAGAGGGTCCTAAGTCTACTGGGATTCAGTGTGATGCCATAATTTCCCATGAAACCCTTCTTAAAGTTCTTTAACGTGCATTTAAGGACTGTAGGCTTAGATGCTACCCATCTACCATCTTAGACCCCTGAACGGTGTCGCGACTTAACGGACAAAGGGCGGGGGGATTCTCAGGTGTCTACCTGGCTGCGTCCCTCGTGGGAACTTAGGCGTGTCTTGGCTAAGGTGTACTCGTATAAACCCTGGGCCTGGTCACTCCCTTTGGGGAAGTGAATCACTGTTATGCTGTACGATGTCACCAGAGAACCGCAGGTGGGGACCCACTCAAGTTCGGTAGCTATAGCCGTGGAACCACAGTCACTCATCACTCACTGTTCACTCACTCGCTCAGACAGGCAGAGGTTACACGTTCCCACGCTGGGAATTCCCTGCACTCAGGACGTGATCAAGCTCCTCTTCCATCATCTGACAGGCCTGACTTAGACGGGTCCCGGGACCTTACATGGTCAGATGCCTCCAGACCTGATTTGACTTGTCCTTCCCTCCAGCATGTCTAGGTGAGTTTGGGACCCCACGGCCAACGGGAGCTCCCAAGGAGGGAAGATATTCCTCAAAATGGCGGTTGGCACAGGTTCATTTCTGTCGCTGAGGTCCCACCAGTCACCATGCCCATCCGGAACCGGTGACTTCAAGGGACCAGCACCGTAGGTTTTCCTGGTCAGGGAACCAAAATGTTACAGCAAGTGTTACAGCGGGTGGTCCCAAGGACAAACCGAGCAGCACACAGAGAGTTGGAGAATCAAAGTTTATTTTGCCAGTGGGCTCAGAGGGGCCTCACCACCAAATTCTGAGCACCATCTACCCAATTTTTCCCACTTTTATTAAGTTGGGGTGGTCCAAGGGGTGAGGTATCAGGTGTAGGTTAGTTGATGTGTCAGGTAATAGTTTAGTATTATGTCGATGCACCAGGCAATAGATTTAGTGTTATGCTGATGCCAGGCAAGACCGTTGATGGGCAAGGAAACAGGTTAGTATAATGCTTATGTAGGTCTTCTGTGAGTGGTGGGGGTCTCCAGTGCCTGATGCACCAAGTAATAGATGGGGGTTTCCCTTTTCAGTATGATCACATTTCGTGTAAAATCACTTTACATGGTACATACTTTTTTAAGATAAATATATAGAAAAAAAGTCAAGGAAGATATAAACAAACTGATAAAAATGGTAAAAAATTATTACCTCTGGAAAGAGGACTGGGATTGGATGATGTGCAAAATTTTTAAAAATTTATCTGTGTTTAAATTTTTAACAGTAAGAATATATGTACTATTTTTATCATTAAAAAATTCTTCCATCACATAAAAAAAATAGTACAATATTTGTCCCATTCATAAGGCCACCATGATGACCTCACAAAAAAAACATGGCAAAACACTGAAACCTTCTGGAGCACACCAAACACTCTGCTCCTTCTATACTCAGTAGCCCCTCTCTTTACCATGAACCAGGCTTTTTAAAATTATACAATTCAGATGGCTGCCTTCTCATTGTGTTCTCATATGGCCTTTTATCTGGTTTGTGCGTGGAGAGAAAGGGAGCTAGACCCTACCGGACTTTAATCTAGTACTTCTAGCCTCCCAAACAATAAGAAAATTTCTGTTGTTTAAGCCAATAAATAAATAAATAAAATTATACAATCCAGTGATTTTTAGTCAGTTTATAGATTTGGGCAGCCATCACCATCATTTAGTCTTGGAAAGTTTCTATGAACCCAAAGAGATCACTTATTACCATTTGTAGTCAATCCCTGTTTTCATGCCTAGCCCCAGGCAATTGCTAATCTACTTCCCTGTCTCTATAGATTTGTATTTTCTGGATATATTATGCCAGTGGAATTATGTAGTATATGGTCTTTCGTATCTGGCTCTTTCACTTAGCCTAATGTTTTTAAGGTTCATCTGTGCTGAAGCATGTGTCAGTTCTTCATTCTTTTTCATTGACCAAATAGTGTTCCATAGTCTGAATATACTGCATTTTGTTTATCTATTCATCAGTTGATAGACATTTGGGCTGTCTCCACTTTTTAGCTAATACAAATAACACTGCCTTGATCATTGAGATATAAATCTATGTGTGGACACATGTTTTCAATTCTCTTGAGTAGATTCCTGGGAAAGAAAATGCTGGGTCATATGGCCAAATTTAGGTTTAACTTTTTAAGAAACTGTAAAAATATTTTCTAAAGTATACCTTTTTATATTCCCACTGGCAAAGCACTTGGGTTCTAAATTTTCCACATCCTCACCAACACTAGTTATTATCTATTACTTTGACTGCAGCCATTCTAGTAGGTGTCAAATAGTATCTCACTGGGATTTTAATTTGAATTTCCCTAATGACTAATGATATTGAGCATATTTTAAGGTATCTATTAGTCATTCATATATTTTCTTTAATGAAATGTACATTTACATCTTTTGTCCATTTTTTTTTTTAATTAAAGACTTCACTTTTTTAGAGCAGTTTTAGATTTCTAGCATAATTGAGATAAAAGTGCAGGGATTTCCCATATACTCCTCCCAGCACATGTGCATAGCTTCCCCCATTATCAATATCCCCTACCAAAGTGGTACATTTGTTACAACTGATAAACCTACATTGACATATCATAATCATCCGAAGTCCACAGTTTACAGTAGGGTTCACTGTTTGTGTCATACATTCTATGGGTTTAGATAATTGTATAATGGCATGTATCCGCCATTAAAATATATTGAGTACCATTTTTTAATTGGAATATTTGTCTTATTATTAAGTTGTAAGAACCAATCATATATTGTACATAAAAGTCTTTTTTTTTTTAACAGAGTCTTGCTCTTTCACCCCAGGTAGGGTACAGTTGGCATCATCATAGCTTACAGCAACCTCAAACTCCTGGACTCAGGCGATTCCTGCCTCAGCCTCTGACTATCTGGGACTATAGGCACACAACACGACACCCAACTAATTTTTCTTTTTCCTTGATAGAGACGGGGTCTTGCTCTTGCTCAGGCTTGTCTTGAACTCCTGGGCTCAAGCAATCTCCCACCTTGGAGTGCTAGGATTACAGGCCTGAGCTACTATGCCTGGCTGCATATATTATACATAAAAGTGTTTTATCAGATATATGATTTACAAAAATTGTCTCCTAGTTTGTGACTTCTCTTTTCATTTTATAATGATTTCTTTTAAAGAGCAGAAGTTTTTAATTTTTATGATGTTCAATTTCTCATTTTTTTTTTTTTGAGACAGAGTCTCACTTTATTGCCCAGGCTAGAGTGAGTGCCGTGGCATCAGCCTAGCTCACAGCAACCTCAATCTCCTGGGCTCAAGCGATCCTGCTGCCTCAGCCTCCCAAGTAGCTGGGACTACAGGCATGTGCCACCATGCCCGGCTTATTTTTTCTATATATATTAGTTGGCCAATTAATTTCTTTCTATTTATAGTAGAGATGGGGTCTCACTCTTGCTCAGGCTGGTCTCGAACTCCTGAGCTCAAACGATCCGCCCACCTCGGCCTCCCAGAGAGCTAGGATTACAGGCGTGAGCCACCGTGCCCGGCCTAATTTCTCATTTTTTTCTTTTATATGTACAGTATCTAAGAACACTTTGCCTAACCCAAGGTCACAGTCATGACAATTTTTTTATATGTTTCCTCAAAAACTTTCCCTGTTTTAGCCTTCCATTTAGGTCTATGATTCATTTTAAGTTAATTTTTGTGTATAGTATGAGGTAATTATCTAAATTTATCATTTTGCATGTGAACATTCAATTGTTCCAGCACCATATGTTGAAAAGACTTTCATTGAAATGCAATTGACCATAAACATAAGGGAATATTTCTGGAGTCTTAATTCTGTTCCATTGCCTATATTTCTATTAATTATGTCAGTACTATACTGTCTTGATTAGTATAGCTATATAATAAGATTTGACCAAGGGACATGTAAATCCTCCAACTTTGTTCTTTTTCAAAATTAGGATGGCCATTCCAAATCCTTTTAGGTTAGGTATTTTGGGTCTTTTGCATTTCCATGTAAATTTTAACAGCTTATCAAATTTTGCTAAAAATATGGCTGGAATTGTGATAGAGATCACATCGAATCTATCAATGTGGAGAATATTGTCATCTTAACATTATTGAGTCTTCCAATCTATGAACATGGAAGACCTCTCCATTTATTTAGCTCTTCTGCAGTTTCTCTCACCAATGTTTTGTAATTTTCATTGTACAAGTCTTACACTTTTGTTATATTCATAACTATTTAATTTTTAAAATACTACTGTGAATATAATTGCTTTTATAATTTTCTTTTTGGATTTTTCATTGCTAGTTTATAGAAATACAATTGTATTCTATACAATTGTATTCTATTAGAATAGAAATACAATTCTATTCTATTCTATTCTACAATTGTATTCTAGCAGTATTTTTGTATACTGCTTCTGTATCCTACTTCACTGCTGAATTTATTTATTATTCCAGGTGTTTTTATAGATTCCTTAGAATTTTATACCTACAAGATCATGTTGTCTATGAATAGACAGTTTCCACTCCTCCTTTCCAATTTAGATGCCTTTTATTTCTTTTTCTTATCTGACTACACTGCCTAGTATAATATTTAATAGTGTCAAGGAGGAAAGCATTCTCTCCTTCACCATTAAGTATGATGTTAGCTTTGGGTTTTTCCTAGATGGTCATTATCAAGTTGGGGGATTTCTTCTCCTTGTTTGTTAATAGGTTTTATCATGGATATATGTTGAATATCATCAAATGCTTTTTCTATGTCTGCTGAGATGATAATATGCTTTTTGTGTTTTATTATATTAATGTTATATTAATTGATTTTCAGATGTTAAACTTGCATTCTTGGGATAAACCCCACTTAGTCATGGTATATACATTTTTTATGTTTTGGTAAATGTGATTTACTAATATTTTGTTGAAGATTTCTGCCTTTCTATTCTTGAAGAATATATTAATTTTTTCTGTAGTTTTCTTTCTTGTGATATTTTTGGCTTTGGGATCAGGATAAAACTGGCCTCATAGGAGGAGCTGAGAAGTGTTCCCTTGAGTTCTATTTTCTGAAGAGGTTGTGAAAGACTGGTGTTTTACTTCTTTAAGTGTTTAATAGAAATCACCAGTGAAGCCATGTGAGATTGGGCTTTTTTGGTGGGGAGATTGTTTTATTATTAATTCAATCTCTTTACTTATTATAGATCTATTCACATTTCTTCCTGAGTCAGTTTTGGTAATTCATATGTTTCTAGGAATTTTTCATAAGTGGTCTAATTTGTTGATATAAATTCTCAGATAGTATTTGCTTATACTCCTTTTAATTTCTTTAATGTTGGTAGTGATGTTCCCTGTTTCATTCTTGACTTTAGTCTTGCCTCTTTTTTTCTTGGTCAGTGTGGCTTACGTTTTGTCAATTTTCTTGATCTTCCCAGAGAATCAACATTTGGTTTTACCAATTTTCTCCATAATTTTCCTGTTTTCTATTTTACTTAGTTCTGCTCTAAACTCTATTATTTACTTTGTTCTGCTTGCCATGGGCTTAGTTTGCTCTTCTTTTTCTAGTTTCCTAAGGTAGAAGAGTAGGTTATTGATTTGATATCATTTTTAATATATTAATTTATAGCTATATATTTCCCTCTATACTTTAACTGCATCTCCTAAGTTATATCATATGTTTTCATGGAGATTCAATTTAAAATATTTTCTAATTTCCCTTGTAATTTTCTTCTTTGACTCATTGGTTGTTTAGAGTGTGTTGTTTAATTTCCACATATTTATGATACCCTAAATTTCTTTCCGTTATTGGCTACTGTCCTCACATTGGACATAAAGCTTTAGAGATAACTAGTTTGACTCAAAGCAAAAACCTCCTCAGTTGAAATTATACAAATCTGAGGCTATGTTCTGGATCACTTAGCCCAATAAAGAAGTAAACCTCATATCCATTTTTATTTTTTCTAGATGATAGGTGAATGAGAACAGATCATTACCTCAGGATCAGCTTTGATTGTTGGGTTATAGTTGGAGGGTGACTGAATCACCACTTTGCTGTTCTCACTGGGGATAGAATGAAGGGGTAGAAATATGCATCACAGAGATGTGGGAATGGATTTTCAGGATCTCTGGCATCTAAGAGGTGGATTTATCTACTTCTTTCAGCCCCTTCCCCCATTTTTAACAGACTGCAATAACTTTAGACCACCCTCATTATCCCTCAATGAGCCAAATGTCTTTATTTCTCCAAATTCCCATTTGTAAAACCAGAGCCTTTAAAACTTCACACATTCCTATTTGCAAACTTTATCCTTTGTGAGAAGTTGGGTTGAGGCAGTCATTTTGTAGTTGGCTCACGTGAGTTAAAAGCCTTGAAAATATATGATTTATTTCATAAGTCTTTCCACTAACAGGTCAGTTTATCACTGAAATGGTCTTTGTGATTTTTTTTATTTATTTCAGGATATTATGGGGGTGCAAACATTTTGGTTACATGTTATGACTTTGCCTCACCCAAGCCAGGATTTGAGGTGCGTCTTTTCCCCTATACAACGCACATCACGTCCATTAGTTGTGAATTTACCCACCCCAACCACCTAATCCCTGAAGTTGAAGGCAATCCGATTGTGTCAGAGGGTATTAAAATTAGCTATCCTTAATGTTCTCAAGTTGCTGCTTTATGGAACCATAAGTAGTAGTTGGGGCGAGAGGCAGTGACAGCCATTTATTGCTGCCTATTTTGTCCTCACATGTTATGTTAAATTTAAAATAAAGTCGTTAGTGTCCTGGAATGGCAGAATACTTTCTGGTGTCTGCTCCTATTAAGACAACTATATTTTGTAAAGCAGGAGGGCTGCAGGAGTTCCCACTCCTGCCAGCTGCCTACAGCTCCTAGGGAACAGTAATCCAGTTACCAGTACAGGAAGAGCTTAATTGGACTCTCACACTGAGATTCATTGCCCAGCTCCTGAATTCCATTTTGCTTATATCAGCCTGGCATGCCTTACTCTGATGGTAAACAAAACTCTTGTTTCTCACTAATGAGTTGTTCCCTGAGCATTTGCACCACTCTCTTATGATAGAGCTATTGTTTAATCAATAGAAAAGTACCGATTACAATTAGAGATTTATTTATTTACTTATTTATTGCAAACCAAAAATGTTGCCAAACAACCATACACCCACGCAAAAACCCTTGATTTTGTCCACATGAAGCATAAAACCAGATTAATTTTCATTGGTGCTTTTCAGGAATGTCTTTGAAATTTAGTAAATAGGCCTATAGTGTTAAAGAATCAAAAAGAATCATCAGTATCATTCCTACTGCAGAATTGCCAGAAAAATCTCAGCCTTTGGTAATGTGAACCATTAAGTATTACAATTGACAAAATTCCTTTATCATGTTATGGGATAGTTACAAATATCTCTCGAGTTTTGCTGTGTCCAAAACCAGAAGGTTTAGAACCTATAAATAAACATCTTAATTTGATGAGGTCCTCAGGCTGGTGATGCTGGTTCTTACCTTGGATAGTTCCAGGGCCGAGTTTGCTAAAACACTGTTCAAAACCACACAGAGTATAAAAGGAGGATGTAGTCAAAATGGCCACTTGATTGAATTTCATACAAGAGACCTTAAACATCATGTAGTTCAATCCTTGCATTGTGAAACCGAGTCCCTAAGCATAAGTGTTGAAGTGATATGACCAAAGTACCCCAACTAGTATGTGGTAGATTAAAACTGAGTATCTTCTTGGCAAGTGTTCACCATATCACACTGTAAGTCAGACCGTGTTAAATAAAATACCTCACACATTATTTTGTAATTGAAAATGGAAAAAAGAAAATGACACACCTATAACCAAGTTGAACTAGGGAAAAGTATGCCTTAGTTTCCTGTGTAAAAGGGGAAAAATATTACCTATCTCAGATTATTGAGTAGATAAAATTAGTCAACATATGTAAATCACCTAAAACAGTATTTGACACTACACATATACATTTACTATATGTATTTATTACCTCTTATTGTTATTATCAATAATGCACTACTGTAATAGTGTTGTTAGTATTATTATAAAAACAACATGGTCATTGGGACCAGTTGTATCTTAAACCTTAAAGAAATAGCTACAAGATTGCAAAGCACCCCACCTTTCTTGAGGGCTTGGTATGCAGATATTTAGTTATCTCATGGCTCATTGTGAGGCTATCTACATTGTATAGTGAAATCTCTAATATGGACTCATTCAAAATTTGTGATTATGGACAGAGACTCTGGGAAAGCATATCTTTCCTTAACAGACTCTTCATACTGAAAATTCATCATATAAATAAGATTGGCAGTGGTGGACAGGAAGGAATAGATAAAAACTAACAGAATAAATTATTTTTCAAGCATCTTTGAGCACTTTCAAAGCTGCTGGAGTCCTTATGTAGAATTAACTTGCTCACCTAAATCTCATGTTACTCATGTAAGCGTGCATCGGTTGATTTCTATCAATTGATTTAATTTAACATCTGCTTATTAATGGCCACTATGCGAAAGGCACTTTCCTAGACCCAGAGATGCTACAGAGTGGATTTACAGTATAGTGAAAGACACAGATCTGTAAATACTTTCCAGAATCATATAATGCCATAAGTCCGTAACACACTGTGGGAGCATAAAAAAGAAATGATTGTTTCTGATTGAGGGATATTAGGGAAGGCTTCACAAAGAAGAGAGCATTTAGAGATAACCCTTGAAGGACACAACTTATTTTGTTAGATAAAAAGGGGCTTGGTTAACCTAATGAGTTATCATATCCTCTTAAAAGTAATAACCCTGAACATTTTAAATCTGGTCAGTAATTTAGACATCTAAATGTTAATTCAAACTGCCCTCCCCTTCCTCACCCATACCTCATCCTCAATTACATCTAATTAGTTAAGATTTACTGCGTGATGTTGTTAGAAAAATGCACCATTTGGTATGCTTTCATAGAAAACCATAAGCTGTGAATCAGCATGAGGGGAGCAACTTTCCAAACTGAATGTTTGGAAAGGGAATCTTCCAAGCTAGTGGTTCCCCACATTCTCTGGTTGTTTACCTTTATAATTCTATTTTACAGAATCTCTCTGACTGATGTCAATTTTTCCCTCTGATTCCCCATCCGGTAGCCTTTAAAAATGATTTTTTAGGCTTGTCTCTCAAAATCTAGCCAACCATTTAATTTTATGTCATTTTTAGTTGTAGTCATAGAATATTAAAATTGGAAGAATTGTTAAAAAAAATTAGTTTACCCTCCCACTGTATTTTTCAAAGAGGGAAACTGAGGTCTAGGTAGGTTAAATATTTTGCCCAAGATCATATGCCTAATTTGGAAAAGATATCTACTGGATGGTTGAAGGAGCCAGTTTACTTAATTTAATAGCTAGTTTTCCAGCTTGTTGAATCCTGAATAAGCTTCATACTCTTTGTATTGGGATTTCCAAGGAAGTTATTATAATACAAACACCTAGACAAACCTTCTAGGGGGCACTGATTCCTTAACACATTTTAACTATGAATTCCTTAATCTTCAACATGTCTCAGATATTACCTAATATATTTCTTTGTCTATGGCATGCATGCAGTGAACCCAGATAAGGGTATTGTAGATCACCTTTGTTCTAAAAGATCTACAAATGTCACTGTCCATGGCCTACATAATTCACCTGTTTCAGGGTTAAATCATGTTCCTTCCTCAATTCTTCTTCCTGCAAAGTAAATTTCATTACTCTCATTCTGTCCTTAGTGAGTTTGAAAAGAGTTAGAGCCTGTCTCTTTTATATGATGATGCCCCAAATGGATGTTTAAAGTACCCAAGAACCCTGTCTAAGTTATTAGAAGAGATAGCTGCATAAATGTATCAGTCAGCCCATCTTTTAAATGTTTGGTTTTCATGTTAAATAACTCAGCATCAGAGATTGACATTTCTGGACACTGGATTGACTAGGAACTTCTTTATTTGGTAGAATAAAGATAAATTGGCTGCTGTTGGACTTTTTAGCTCTCTTACTAGGCCTACATAACCACCTCCTGCTTGAGTCCTGGGTGTTTGAGTGTGGAAGATTAAGAGCAAGAAGCCACCATTTGCTGAACTTGTTGACATGCCCTTAAGGAATAGCATTAGTCTGCTGTACTTAACAAGTGTTCCCTAATGGATATGTTAATCTCTTTGATTCAAGAGTTTAAATAAGGCTGGGCGTGGTGGCTCACACCTGTAATACTAGCACTCTGGGAGGCTGAGGCAGTCGGATTGCTCGAGGCCAGGAGTTTGAAACCAGCCTGAGCAAGAGTGAGACCCTATCTCTACTATAAATAGAAAGAAATTAATTGGCCAACTAATATATATATATATATATATATATATATATATATATATTAGCTGGGCGTGGTGGTGCATGCCTGTAGTCCCAGCTACTCGGGAGGCTGAGGCAGGAGGATTGCTTGAGCCCAGGAGTTTGAGGTTGCTGTGAGCTAGGCTAACGCCACGGCACTCACTGTAGCCTGGGCAACAAAGCGAGACTCTGTCTCAAAAAAAAAAAAAAAAAAAAAAAAAAGAGTTTAAATAAGACTTGCACCTATCATCTGTCCTGCACTAGGCTGAACATTTACTCCAGGGTTAACTGCATTTCTACCTCACGCTGACTGTCACATTTCATATACAATCATGGAATTAAAAAATAGGAACTTGCTGCATGTTATGATAGTTCCATTTATGTAAATGGAAGTTTTAAGGTTGGACCTTAACTCCTACTCCCAAAAGGTTGTTTGGCTCTTTCTCTTATCCTATAGCTTTATACTGTAGAAAGTTGTAAGCTGACCCTAGCTTAGTATAAATCAGCTGTTGTTCAAGATTTAAAACAAGCCCTTGTAATCAGATATGGGTGAAATAGAGTAAGTTTTAAAAGGTTTTTTTCTCCCCGTTGATCCTTTAAAGATGGGGAAAAGGGAACTCTCTTAAAAATAAATAATTTTACTTTGGGAGCCCAAGGCAAGAAGATTGCTTGAGGCCAGGAGTTTGAGACCAGCCTGGGCAACATAGTGAAACCCTGTCTCTACACAAAATAAAAAAAATATTCAGGCATGGTGGCATGTTCCTGTAGTCTCAGCTACTTGAGAGTCTGAGGCAAGTGGATCACTTGAGCCCAGGATTTCAAGGCTACAGTGAGCTATGGTCACACCACTGCACTCCAGCCTGGGTGACAGATCAAGACCTTGTCTCTAAAGATAAATTAAATAAATAAATAAGGCTCTAATTCCCTAGTCTTCATCCATGATTGGATGATTCACACATGAATATGTAATCAGAGAATTTTAGACCTGGAAGACACTTCAAGGATTATGTAATCCAACCCTCTTATTTACTTTTTCCTTTTTTTATGAGAGAGGATCTTACTCTGTAGCCCAGGGTGGAGTGCGGTGGCAACATTATAGCTTTCTGGAGCCTCAAATTCCTAGGCTCAAGTTTCCAGTTCCAATAGCTGGGACTACAGTTGTGTGCCACCACACTCAGGCATTTTTTCAACTTTTTTTTAGAGGCAGGGTCTTGCTATGTTGCCCAGGCTTGTCTCGAACTGCTGACCCCAAGCAATTCTCCTGCCATAGCCTCCCAGAGTGCTGATATTACAGATATGAGCCACCACACCCGGCCTGTATTTACTTTTGATGAAACTGAAGACTGGGGATATGATATGGCTTGTTTAAAATCACAAAGGTAGCTGGGGAAAGAGCTGGAACTGAACCTAAGGCCTAATAATGCTTGAAATTATTTTTCCTTTCACAATCTTCCCCTTCCATGGTACCATGAGAGTAATGATCTGTCACGTAAAATTCTTCAACATGTTGTCATGAGACAATGAGGGCAGCCTGAGAAAGACTAAATGTTCTTTTTATCTTATAAGTCAAGAAAAGAGAAACAATTTATGTCTTGGTAAAATGAATAAAGTTATTTATAAGGTAGAACTTTCTGATAAATAGATATTTATAAATAGGTGTATTAAAATGTAGTCCAATACTCAACATTTCGAATGGATTAGGTGTCAGGCTCTTATGGGAGAAAAAGAACCCATAGCCTGAAGATTTTTTTATTTGTAAGACACTCAAACTTGTATTTATTTTAAAATTGGATTCTCAGGCTTGCCTAAAACTCATGAACTTGAGTCCATATGAAATGAAACATAATATTTTCACCATCTCACGAGAAGCACATCAGCTACCTTTAAAATCACAACTTCTACTTCTTTAGCTGTTGTCTTCTTGAAGCTTCCCATTTGCAGAATTTTCTCTGCAGACATATTTGCCACTTTGATTTTCTCACAGGAAAGGAACACAGTAAAAAATCTGGGGAAAAAGGTATTAGATGACTAAGGTTGAGGGACAGGAGAGTTTAATCCACTTCAATTATGACCTTCCATTTATATAATATCTTCCTCTGAAATTCTCTGGGGACAGATATTTTCAAATGCCTGAAGATGAACTTTTAATATTTGTCATTCTTGTGATTCCTCCAGAATGAACATGCTATTTGTACAGTTTCTCCATTTGAAGTACAGATCCTCCTCTGCTGGTTTTAGTGATTGAATCCAAGTGTGATGTCGCATTTAGGAATTAAGTTTTAAATTAAGTTTCTTCATTATTTAATCTCTGTTTATAAAGCAAACTCTTGGTAACAGATCTAGTTGAAAGCCCAGCAACTTATCTGTGTTTAGTCAGCTCTGAGCTGCTTTGTCTCCAAGGTATTTAACTTTATATAGTTCTTTTCATCATCATTTTCTCTCATGTGTCTGATCTCATAGTGTGACTTTTTTATATAAACATATAAACAGACATACCTATATATATGTGTGTGTGTGTGTGTGTGTGTGTGTATCCCTAAGAAGGTTATGTAAACTATACAAATACTGAAAAGGAACTAAAACAACAATCCAATCTCTGGCTGAAAAATTTAGATAAATATTCAGAATTTAATCTGGGCAGGGTATGAGGTTTCTGTCTTGGTACTGTCATTAAAGAAACAAACATATAATCCCAGAAAGAGCGCTAGACTAGTAGTCACAAGACAAGAATTTGTGTCTGTGTTCTGCCTCATACTAGTCATATGTCTTTGGGCTAATATCCAAAGGGCTGGAATGTTGAAACAGATGTCTATTGCTCGATTTCCTGATTTTATTCTTCATATGCAATTTCTTTAAGACCAGTGCTACTCTTTATCAGTGAAATAGGTGTTAAAAAATGTATGTTGATGATAATGCAATGATAAATAAATAAATAGGACCAGTAGCAAGAACCAAGTAGCAATGCATATTGTAGTGTAAGGGATTGACAACATATAAAAAATCTAACAGGCATTGAAAACTATGATTCAATTTATTCTTACACAGCTCCACATAAAATAAAAAAACTCTTAAAGGGGCCTTGGAGATCTATTCCAGCCTTCCAACAGTGCAGTACTCCTGATATGTTGCCATACAACCTCTACTTAAATACTCCCAGTTTAGGGAGTTCACTATTCCTAGCGAAACGAAGCTAATTCCATTAATGGGCAATTCTTGTTGTTAGGAAGTTTTTCTTTGTATTCCATTAAAGTCACATTCTAATTGTTTCTAGGCCTGTTTTCTAGAACATAGAAAAAGATGAATTCCTAATCTGAGTGTTAAAGCGTTACAGATATTTGAAGGAAGTGATCGTCTGCTCTAGAATAGTCTCTTCACTGAGGTAAGCATCTCTGGTTTCTTTAATCCTTGCCTCTGCTAGATCCTTCACTCTCTAGAGTGTCTCCTGATAAATGTGTTCCTGTTAATATCCCTCTTAATGTAAAGGACCCAGAACTAAATTCAGCACTGTCCGTCTACTGACACAATACCTATATAGTAGTCCTAGTGAAAGTTCAGTGGCATATTTAAGTGTTAGTATCTACGACATTGATATATCCCATGGTTTGAATTTATTTTCTCAGTACAAATATAATACTGCTAATCAGATCCCCAGCAACGGTCAACGATACCAGTAACGATGATGGCCACAACTAAAACCACCCCTACAAAAGTCTTGGCTTCTGTGACTTTACTTCATCTACCCCTTCAATGTTGCTCTTTCCCACTATTCTATCCTCCTCTTTTCCATTTCTGTTTATTGAACAGCCAGGATTTAGGTAGCTTAAGCTGCTAGTAATATACTAATTATTCCAAAGTCTATATTCACCTTCTTTCTCATATTCAGATCCACATTTCTAACTGCTGACTGGAAATCTCCACCTGGCTGAGTCCTAAGCTCTTCTTTGTCTTCTTCTTTTTGTTACAGAACACTTCTTTATTGTAACAATATATAAAACAAATTTAATTTTCACACTACCAATGATAGATGGTGTTATTCGGCTCACTCAGATTTGAAGAAATAGGTTATAGAATATTTGAAATTCACTGACCTTCATAAAATGTAGGATTGAAATGCCTGTACGTGTTTTTATTAAAAGCATATAAATCTTCATTCTCCTCACTTTATTCATAATCTCAGCATTTTCATACACCCTTGGTGAGTCAACCAAATGCAATGCCTTTACTACTAATAGAAATGGCTCATTTATATTTGCCAGTGGCAACATCCTTAAAAGTTAATAACCTTAAAATTATTGTAATAACTGATAGATCACTGAAAGATTTCTGACCAAGTTCCTTTTTCCTTCAGTGCAAAAAGAGCTTTCACCTGGGCATCCAGTCCAAACCCTAAAGACTTACAATATTATTTAAACTCCTTTGAAAGGAGCCTAAACAGCCATTTCCATTTTAATAGTTGGATATGGATTATAACCTTTAATCTTAAAGTTCTTGGCTTCGAAATCAATTGTCTCAACTTTTCAAAGGATTTTGAGCTTTGGGAAAGGTCTTGGTTCTTGCTGAAGCTGAATCTTTAGTGGCCCAATGTGATTTAGGTAAATATGTGCATTTCCCAAAGTATTACAAAGTCACCGAGTTTTAGACCAGTAATGTGCACTATCATGTATGTGAGCAGGGCGTAGCTGGTGATATTGAACTGCATGCCAAGGCACATGTCTCCTGACCACTGGTACAAACAGCAGGACAGCTCATCATTCACCACATAGAACTGGCAGAGGGCATGGCACAGAGGCAGCAACATCAGAGGAAGATCTTTTGGATTCCCAGCACACATGATGATTCTTTTGTCATGAGGGTTGGATTTTTTTTTCCATTTTACTAATGCTTTATTCTTAGTAATAATAGATTAGCTATGTTCTTGAAACATCGGCCAGTTAAAGAAATATGTAGATATTCTAGTACTTAATGCAATTACAAAGTTATTAACAAATGAAAAGAATTTTGTGAAAATATGTACTAGCTTTGTAAGACTTAATTGAAAATATGATGCATATGTTGTTTATTAAAGAACATAACCTGTGCTATAATTACTATGGTTTTAAATAAGTCCACATGACATAGAGAGGACAACAGAGGAAGATTTTTTGAGACACAAAGTTTTGGACAATACTCATTATTCAATGCTTCATTGTCTTCTGACATTTCATCTTAAATAGGAGAAACATAAAACTGCCATTATATTTATTCCTTTGTATATAACATGTTGTGCTTTCCTTTCCAGACGCTTATAAGTTTTATTTCTTTCATAAACTGTAATTCAAAAATATTGCCAGAATATGTTTCCCCGTGGGTCCCATTTCATTAATTATGTCAGAAATAATTTGTACATGTGGGCTTTTCTCCTGCTTTTTAAGTTTTCTTCAATTATGTCTTTATTATTACTTTTCTTTGTGTGATTCTGGTCTTCTTCCTTGGAATGACCTATAATTCCTGCTCAGTTCTCTGCCCCTCAATATCATATTCTATCTCATTGCTTTGAACTGTTCTTTTATCCTTCCTTTTGCATTCAAGAAGACCACTCTCAATTCATCTCCATTTCATTGGTTATATTTAACAAATATTGCCTTTTTCCCAATGTCAATCACTTTTTGCCTTTTTCCCAATGTCAATCACTTTTTGCAGCTGGTGAACTCCAGGACCTGAATAATCTGAATCCATGTATTTGTATTCTTCCCCATCACGCCTCCACTGGAAGCCATAAACTGGGCCCACACCCCCTTCTCCTCTGGTGGAGAATACCAGGCTATCCAAAAAGCCTTGGGATCTGTTGGCATCCCAGATTTTCACTCTCTTGGAAGACAGTTCTTTAGCGTTTGTGAATCCCTTGATAAAGCACAGCAACTCCTCCAAAACACCCTTCCAGAACACACTTTTGTTTGTCAGCAGAGGAAGTTCATCTCTCTGGTTGTAGCGTGCCTGTATGCTGAACATCTACAGGGTGCCAGTGCCTGTGCTGTCGTCTTTCCTAAAGTGAAGGATGTGCTTGACCTGCTCCAGGTATGGCAGCTCCCGGTAGGGCCCCAGCGAACCAGCTCCTGTGCAGGGGGGTGGGGGGCGGCAAAGGGGAGTGGCTAGGGGAGCGGCAACGGCGGGCGCCTGAGCTGGGAGCCGGCGGGGACCTGGGGCGGGGCAGGAGGATGAGGAGGGCGTGGAGGTACTCATTATCTCTCTGCTCTGTGTCCCTGTTCTCTTTATGTGTCTCCTGCTCTGAGAACAGCACCACTCTTCCCCAAAAAACGTAATTGTCCTTAATTACTCTATCCTCCTCTTCCTGCTGCCCCACATTCAATTAGCTGCCACAACATGTCAATTCTACTGCCTAACTACTTCTTCAATCTGTCTTCCTTTTGTCATCCCCACTGTCACCAGTCTAATTCAGGTCCTTATTATATTTCACCTGGACGAGTAAAATAGTCTCCCAACAGGTGTCTCTGCCTCTCTAGTCCTTTTTCCCTCCCAAGTCCTCCTGCACGTTGTCACCAGACAATATGCAAATATGATCATGCCACTTCCTTGCTTAAAATGACTCTCCATTGCCTAAAGGATAAAATCTAAACCCATTCATCATATACAGTCTCTGCACAATCTGGCTCCAGTCAACCCTTCCAACCTCATTTCCCACCACTTGCTAACTTATACCTGATGAGATACTTTTAGTTCCTTAAGTCTTTTATGAAGTTACATGTGCCTTTGCCCATGCTGTTTCTTCTGTTTGCAATGAATAGCCCCTTTTCTGTTGTTATCAGATTAATTTATACTTTGTCTTCAATTCTTAGCCTTGTAAAGCCTTTACTGTGTCCCTCCTTAGGCACAGTTAGTTGCCCTATTCTCAGTAGACCTACATTCTGTTGACTTTATAGTTGCTCCTTTTCATGTCTGATTGTGCAGCAAAAGCAGAAGCTGCACCTTGGTCATCTTTATCTCTTCACAACACATAGCCTAGCCCAGAGTAAAGAGCTCATAAATGTTTAAGTGAATCAACAAGTTAATGAGTGAATAAATAAATGAAGGTATGAATGCACTCTGTTGATACAACAGGATATCTTTTGATTTAGAAGGTCTGACAGCATGTAGTGATGTGTAGTAATGTGTGATGAAGGAGTTTATATTTTATTCTGAAAAATCAACTTAAAACAGCCCTTATTTAATGCCATATGGCTTATAAAATACCTGTTTTAATAGTTCTCTAAGTATACACACATACCACTTAGAGCAGAAATGGATAATGAATTGGGAGACGAAGAGAAAAAAAGAGAAGACATATGCAACATGACTCTATGTTTATCTGGGCTGTTTGCTGAGTTGATCATTAAACACCAGCATTTACTATCACCTTAAAACTGAGTCCTCCCTCTTGCTGTGTGAATTTCTGGGACAGAGTTGTTTTATGTCAGTGCTGTTGCTGTGGTGATACTAAAAGACACAAGGTCCTTTTTTTATTTCATGATATTATGGGGGTACAAATGTTGTTAAGATTACATATATTGCCCTTGATCGAGAGTCTTGAATTGATTTCTCTTGCACCTTAAAACTATGGCTAGTGCATCTAATATCCAGGCAAATGTACTTTATAAAACTGCATTTTCACTAGGTCACTCACCTTCCTTTTCATTATGTTTTCCAGCCTTGCTTTCTGCTCTCTAAGCCCTAATGCCTCACCCTGAACTCTGTTGCCACGACAGCATAGCTAGTTTACAATCTCCCTCCCACAGCCCTCAGAGACTTAGACATGTCTATGTTCTCTTTTGTAAAACAAACAAGACAAAAGAAACTTCCATGATTAAAATGATATGCCACTTTATACCAGATTATAGCCCTCTTTTCTATCTCGTATGAACTAATAATCAACTTTGTCATTCATTCTATTTTCATTTGGAGGCTAGTAATAATAGCACCCACTTATTAAATATCTGCAGTATGTCAGGAGAGGTATTAATGAACTTAATCACTTATCTAAGTAATAACCCTGTAAACTGTAGGTTGTTATCTCAGGTTTTGTTTTATTTTATTTTAGCTAATTTTGTCTTATTGTGGCAAGAACATTTATTTTATTGTGGTAAGAGGGTAAGATTGTAAGATCTACCATATTAACAAATGTTTAAATGTACAATACTATATTGTTAACTATAGGCACAGTGTTGTACAGTAGACCTCTAGAACTTATCTTGCATAACTGAAATTTTATGCCAATTGATTAGTAACTCCTCATTTCCCCCTCCCCACAACCCCTGGGAACCACCATTCTACTCATTGTACTCTCTGATTCTATGAGTTTGACTATTTAAGGTATCTCATATAAGTAGAATTGTGCAATATTTGTCCTTCTGTGCCTGGATTATTTCATTTATCATGATGTCCTCAGTATTAATCATGATGTAGCATATTGCAGGATTTCCATCATTTTTAAAGCTGAATAATATTCCATTGTATGTGTATACCACATTTCTTCATTAATTCACCCATTGATGGACATTCAAGTTTCCACATCTTGCCTATTGTGAATAGTACTGAAATCAATGAACACAGGAGTGCTATTATCTCTTTGAGATCTTTATTTCAACTCTATTGGATAAATACCCAGAAGTGGAATTGCTGAATCACACAGCAACTCTATTTTAAATTTTTTAAGAAACTTCACACTTTTTTTCATAGCAACTGTGCACTTTGCATTCCCACCAAGACTATACAGGGGTTCCAATTTTTTCACATCCTAACCAACAATTGCTATTTTTTGTATTTTTTTTAACAATAGCTAATTTTAACACATGTGAAGAGATATCTCATTCTGGTTTTGATTTGCCGAACATCTTCTTATATACATGTTGGCCATTTATATATATTCTTTGGAGAAAAGTCTATCCAAGACTGTAGACCATGTTTAAAATAGGATATTTATATATATGTGTGTGTGTGTATATATATATATATATATATATTGATTTTAGGTGTTCCTTTATATTCCAGAAATTAACCCCCTTATCAGATATATGGGATTATGTAAGATCCTCAGAAATATGTAAATATTTTCTTTCATTCCATAGGTTGCCTTTTCACTCCATTGACTGTTTCCTTTGATGTGCAGAAGCTTCTCAGTTTGATATAGTTCCACTTAATTATTTTTGTTTCTTTTGCCCATGCTCTTGGTGTCATATGCATGAAATCATTGCTAAGACCAATGTCATGAAGATTTTACCCTATATTTTTCCTAGGAGTTTTACATTTTCAGGTCTTACATTTAAGTTTTTAATACATTTTTAGTTTAATTCTGTGTATGTTGTAAGATAAGGGTCCAATTTAATTATTTTGTGTGTGGATATGTACTTTTTCAAGCACCAGTCTTTGTTGAAAAGACTTTCCTTTCCCCATGGCCTATACTTGGCACCCTTATTGAAGATCAGATAAACATATATGCAGGGACTTATTTCTAGGCCTTGTATTCTGTCTCATTGGTCTATATATCTGTCTTTATTCTACTGCCACGCAGCTTAATTACTGTAGTTTTGTAATATATTTTGAAATCAGAAAGTGATGTCTCCAGCTATGTTCTTTCTCAGGATCGATTTGGCTATTTGGGGTTCTTTGTTGTTCCATATGAATTTTAGAATGTTTTGATTTCTGTAAAAATGCCACTAGGATTTTTATATGAATTCTGTTGAATCACTTTGAGTAATAATGATATTAAGTCTTTCAATCCATGAATGTGGGATGTCTTTCCATTAGTTTGTGTCATCTTTAATATCTTCTGTTAATATTTTGAAGCTATCAATGTATAAGTGTTTCAACTCATTAGTCAAGTTTATCCCTAAGTTATTTTATTATTTTGTTGCTATCATAAATGGGGTTGTTTTCCTAATTTCTTTTTCAGATAT
Organism: Mirza zaza; assembly: GCA_008750895.1. Classification (NCBI taxonomy): domain Eukaryota; kingdom Metazoa; phylum Chordata; class Mammalia; order Primates; family Cheirogaleidae; genus Mirza; species Mirza zaza. Next base: position 27,804 of record VSMD01102005.1, read on the forward strand.
TTCCTGATTTCTTTTTCAGATATTTCATTGTTAGTATATAGAAACACAATTTATTTTTGTATGTTGATTTTGTATCCTGCAACTTTACTGAATTCATTTATTAGTTCTAACAGGTTTTTTTTTTATGAAGTCTTCAGGGTTTCCATAGATGAAATCATGTCATTTATAAACAGGGATAACTTTATCTCTTTCTTTCTGACTCATATGCCATTTATTTATTACTAATTAATTAATTACTTTTTTTAATTGCTCTGTTTAGGACTTCCAGTACTATGTTAAATAGATGTGTCAAGATCAGACATATTTGCCTTAATCTTGGAGGAAAAGCTTTCAGATTTTTAAGGTTAAATATAATGTTAGCTATGGACTTTTCATAAATAGCCTTTGTTATGCTGAGGTAATTTCCTTCTATTCCAAGTATGTTGAGAGTTTTATCATGAAAAGACGGTGAATTTTGTCAAATGCCTATTCTTCATCTATTGAGTTTATCATATGATTTTTATTCCTTATTCTGTTAATGTGGTGTATCACATTAATTAATTTTCTTATGTTGAACTATCCTCTTATTTAAGGAGTAAATCTTACTTGGTCATGATATCTGGTCGTTTTAATGTGCTGTTTAATTCGGTTCACTAGTATATTGTTGAGGATATTGGCATCTATGTTTGTCAGGGATATTGGTCTGAATGTAGTTTGTTTTTGTTGTGGCATCTTTGTTTAAATCTGGTATCAGAATAATGTCAGCCTCATAAAATGAGTTTGAAACTATTCCTTCCTTTTCAATTTTTGGGAAGAGTTGGAGAGGGATTAGCATTAATTCTTTTTTAAATGTTTGGTAGACTAGTGAAACCATCTGGTCCAGGGTTTTATTTTTTGAGAGGTTTCTTTCAATTTATTTTATCAAGGTTTTATGGTTTTTAGTGTACCAACCTTTTACCTCCTTGGTTAAATTTATTCCTAACTATTTTAATTTTTTTGTGCTATCTTAAATGGGATCATTTTCTTAATTTTTTTTTCAGATAGGTCATTTTTTTACCTAATACAATAAAATTTTATTAACTATAGTCTTTATGCTGTACATTAGATCTCTAGACTTGTTGATCCTAGATGTCTGCTACTATATACTCTTTGACTTACATTTCCTCATTTCCCCCTCTACCTGCACCCTGATAATCCCTGTTTTATTCTCTCTCTGTGTGTATTTGACCTTTTTATTTTTTATGTTCCATATATAAATGATATCGTGCAATATTTTTTGTTCTATATCTGGCTTATTTCACTTAGCATAATGTCCGCTAGGTTCATCCATGTTGCTGAAAATGACATGATTTCCTTCATTTTTAAGGCTAAATAGTATTTAGTTTTATATATATATACCACATTGTCTTTATTCATCTTTCAACAATTAGATTGTTTCCATATGTTGGCTGTTGTGAATAATGCTTCAGTGAACATGGAAGTGCAGACACCTCCCATGAAAGGCAATGATTTCATCTCTTTTGGGTATATACCCAAAAGAAAGATAGCTGGGTTATATGGTAGTTATATTTTTAATTTCTTTAGGAACCTTCACACTGTTTTCCATAGTGATTGCATCAATCTACATTCCCACAAACAGAATACTAGAGTTCCCTTTTCTCCATACCTTTACCAATATTTGTTATCTCTTGACTTTTTAATAATAACCATACTAACAAGTGTGAGGTGATATTGCAGTGATTTTAATTTACATTTCTCTGATGATTAGTGATGTTGAGCACCTTTTCATATAGCTGCTGACCATTTTCATATCTTCTTTGAAGAAATGTCTGTTCTCCGTTGCCCAATTTTTAAATCGAGTTATTTGTTTTTCTGCTATTGTATTGGAAAAGGTCTTTATAAATTTTGGATATTAAGCCTTTATCAGATATGTGGTTGCAAATGTTTTTTTTCAAATCCATAGGTTGCATTTTTACTATGTTGATTATATCCTTTGCTGTGCAGTAAACTCTTATTTTGATATAGTTCCCTTAATTAATTTTTCCTTTTGTAGCCGGAGCTTCTGGTGTGATATCCAAAAAACCATTGCCAAGGCCAATATCAAGAAGCATTGCACCTATGTTTTATTCTAGAAGTTTTATGGTTTCCAGTCTTACATGTAGCTATTTTGTTCATTTTGCATTGACTTTTGTGTATGATTAAATACAGTGGGTTTTTTTTTTTCTTTTTATTGAGACAGAGTCTCGGTCTGTCACCCTGAGTAGAGTGTAGTGGCATTATTGTAGATCACTGCAGCCTCAAATTTCTGGGCTCAGGGGATGCTCCTGCACCAGCTTTCTGAGTACCTGGAACTACAGGAGAGCACCAGAATGCCAGGCTAACTTTTCTATTTTTAGTAGAGACGGGGTCTTGCTCTTGCTCAGGCTGGTCTCGAACTCATGATCTCAAGCAACCTTGGCCTCGCGGAGTACTAGGGTTACAGGCATGAGCCACCATGCCTGGATAAATATTTCACTCTTTTTCATGAGGAAATACAGTTTTCCTAGTACCATTTATTGAAGAAACTACATTTTCCCATTGTGTACTTTTGGTGCCCTTGTGAAAAATTAGTTGACTGTATAGATTTGGATTTATTTGTTGGCTCTATATTCTGTTCTATTTATTCATGCTTCTATTTTTATGCCAGTACTGTACTACTTTTATTACTAAGTCTTTGTAATATAATTTTAAATCAGGAAATGTGATGCCTCCAATTTTGTTTTTCTTTCTCCATGTTTTTTGGCTATTTTGGGGTGTTTTTTTTTATGCGTGGTTCCATATGAATTTTAGGATTGATTTTTCTATTTCTGTGAAGAATGATACTGGAATTTTGATAAAATTGCATTGAATCTGTATATAACTTTGGGTAGTATGGACATTTTAACAATATTAATTCTTCCAGTCCATGAACACGGGTTATCTTTCCATCTAATTGTGTCTTCTTTAATTTCTTCATCAATGTTTTGTATTTTCAGTGTACAAATCTTTCACTTTCCTGGTTAAATTTATTCCTAAGTATTTTAATTTTTAATTTTTATGCTATCATAACTGGGATTGTTTTCTTGATTTTTTTCCACCTAGGCTTTCTTATTGATACTATCTTTGTACAGAAATGCTGTACAGTAATACAGTACATTGGTACATTATTACTAATTTTCTATGTCAATTATATATCCTGCAACTTTACTGAATTTATGTATTAGTTCTAACAGGTTTTGTGGAATCTTTGGGTTTTTCTACATACTGGATCGTGTCATTTGTAAAAAGAAATAATTATACTTCTTCCTTTCTGATGTAGATGACTTTCATTTCTTTTTCTTGTCTTATCGCTCTTGCTAGTACTTCCAGTAAATATGTTGAATAGAAGTGGCAAGAGTAGGCATCCCTGCCTTGTACTGGGTCTTAGTGGAAAAGCTTTCAGTTCTTCCCCATTGATTATGAAGTTAGCTGTTGTTTTCTTATAAATGGCCTTTACTATACTGAGGAAATTTCCTTCTATACTTAATTTGTTTAGAGTTATTTTTAATCATAAAAGGATGTTGAACTTTGTCAAATGCTTTTTCAATATCTATTGAAATGACTATGTGGTTTTTATCTTTTATTCTTTTAATGTAGTATGTCACATTAATTAATTTGCATATGTTAGCTGAAACTTGTATCTCAGGGATAAATCCCACTTTGTAATGGTATATAAACTTGTTGATGTGTTATTGAATTTGGCTTTCTAGCACCTTATTGAGGATTTTTGCATCAATGTGTATCACAGATATTGGCCTATAGTTTCCTTTTCTTGTCACGTCTTTGGTATGAGGGTGATGTTCTCCTCATAAAATGAGTATTTTCTCTAGTTCTGTTTCATGGAATTTAAGAAGGGTAGAAACTAATTGTTCTTTGAAACCTTGGTAGAATTCAGCTGAGAAGCCAACTGGTCTTGGGTTTTTTTTTTTTTTTTTTTTTTTTTTTTTGAGACAGAGTCTCACTTTGTTGTCCAGTCTAGAGTGCTGTGGCATCAGCCTAGCTCACTGCAACCTCAAACTTCTGGTCTCAAGTGATCCTCCTGCCTCAGCCTCCCGAGTAGCTGGGATTACAGGCATACACCACTATGCCTGGCTAATTATTTCTTTATATTTTTAGTTGTCCAACCAATTCCTTTCTATTTTTTTTTTTAGTATAGACAGGGTCTCGCTCTTGCTCAGGCTGGTCTTGAACTCCTGAGCTCAAACAATCCCCACGCCTCAGCCTTCCAGAGTGCTAAGATTACAGGCGTGAGCTACTGCACCCAGCCCTGTCTTGAGCTTTTCTTTGCTGGGAGGTTTTAAATTACTAATTCAATATCTTTATTTGTTATTGGTTTCTGTAGACTATTTCTTCCTGATTTATTCTTGACAGGTTGTATGTTTCCAGAAAGTTATCTATTTCCTCTAGGTTATGCAATTTGTTGGCATATACTTGTTAATAATAGTCCCTTATGATTCTTTTTATTTCTAAAGCATCCATACTAATGTCTCTACTTTCATTTGTGATTATATTTAATTATTCCCTCCTTTTTATTAGTTAATCTAGCTAAGGGTTTGTTGATTTTGTTTTTCTTATGGATATAAAATATTTTACACATTTGTTGATTTTTTCCCTATACTTTTCCTATTCTCTATCTGATTTATTTCTGCCATGATCTTTATTATCTACTTCCTTCTGGTACTTTTGTGTTTAGTTTGTTCTTCTTTTTCTAGTTCCTTGTAGTGTTACATAAGGTTGTTTATATGAGATATTTCCTCTTTTTAAAGTAGGCATTTATTATTATAAATTTCCCTCTTATAACTATATATGTTGCATCCTAAAGGTTTTGGTATGTTGGGTTTCCATTTCCAGTTTCTCAAGATATTGTTAAATTTCCTTTTGATTTCTTCTCAGACTCATTTTTTAATATTTATTATTATTTTTATTTTTTATTTTTTCATTTATTTATTTAGAGACAGAGTCTCACTCTGTTGCCCAGGCTAGAGTGCCGTGGCGTCAGCCTAGCTCACAGCAACCTCAAACTCCTGGGCTCAAGCAATCCTTCTGCCTCAGCCTCCCAAGTAGCTGGGACTACAGGCACACACCACCATGCCTGGCTATTATATATATATATATTTTTTAAGTTGGTCAAATTAATTTCTTTCTATTTTTAGTAGAGACGGGGTCTCACTCTTGCTAAGACTGGTTTCAAACTCCTGACCTTGACCATCCACCTGCCTCAGCCTCACAAAATGCTAGGATTCCAGGCACGAGCCACCATGCCTGGCCCTCAGACTCATTTTTTGCTCAGGAGCATATCATTTAATTTCCATATATTTAAGTATTTTCCAGTTTTCCTCTTGTATTGATTTTGAGCTTTATATAATGTCATAAAGTATCACATAGGATGTTTTTTATAATTCTAATCTTTGAAAATTTGTTAGGACTTGTTTTGAGAAAATACGTATTCTGCTACTGTTGAATGGAATGTTCTATCTCTGTTTGGTCCATTTGTTTTAAAGTGTACTTAAAATCCAATATTTCCTTATTGTCTTCTGTTGGATTATCTATCTATTGTTGAAATCGGAGTATTGGAGTGCCCCACTATTATTATATTGTGGTCTATTTCTGCTTTAAGATCTATCAGCATTTGTTTTACATTTTGAGTATATTGATATTGGGTGCATATATATTTATAATAGTTATATAATTTTTCTAAATTGACCCCTTTTTCATTATATAGTGACCTTCTTTGTCTCTTTTTATAGTTTTTGACTTAAAGTCTATTTTGTCTGATACACATATAGCTTTTCCTGCTCTTTTTAGTTTACATTTGTATGGAATATTTTTTTATTTCAAAATATTGAGAGTACAAATGTTTTTGCTACACGGACATCTTTTATAATGCTTAGTTGAGGCTTTTAGTGTGTCCATTATCCAAACAGTGTTCATTGTACATGATAGGTAAATTTTTACCCCTCCTCTCTTCCCCCCTTCCCACTTCTTGATTCCGTATGAACTTTACATTTCTTTGGGCCCGTATGTGTCCATTGATTAGCTCCTAATTATTAGAGAGTACATGTGTTGCTTGTTTTTCCATTCCTAAGATACTTCACTTAGGATAATGGTCTCCAGTTTGCATGGAATATCTTTTTCCATACCTTCCCTTTCAATCTATGTGTGTTATTAAAAATGAAATGAGTCTCTTGTAGTGAGCATACAGTTAGGTCCTATTTTTAACTATTAAATCACTCTTTGACTCTTTGACTTTCAATTGAAGAATTGAATTCATGTATAGTCAAAGTAACTATTGATAGGTAATGATTTATTATTGAAGTTTTGTTCATCGTTTTCTGACTGTTTTTTAGATCCTTTGTTCCTTCCTGCCTCTCTTGCTAACTTTCTTTGTGATTTGATGATTTTCTGTAGTGATATGCTTTACTTCCTTGAGTTTTACCTCTTTTATATCTACTATAGGTCTTTGCTTTGTGGTTACCATGAGCCTTATGTAAAATATCACATGGTTATACAAATCTATTATAAGATAATAACAGCTTAACTTTGCTCACATACAAAAGCTCTTCCCATTTAGTCCTCCCTCATTTTATCTTTTTATATCAGAATTTACATGTTTTTATAATGTGTATGAAATAACAAATTACTGTACTTATAGTTATCCTTAATATTTTTCTCTTTTAACCTTTATTCTAGAGTTGTAATTTATACATCACCATTGCAGCATTAGAGTATTCTGAATTTGACTATATGCTTACTTTTACCAGTGAGTTTTATAGTTTCTTAAGTTTTCATGTTACTAATTAGCATCCTTTATTTTTTCAGGTGGAAGAACTCCCTGCAGCATTTCTTATAAGGAGGGTCTGGCGCTGGTCTGGGAAAGACTTTCATTATTTTGTATTTCTGAAAGACAGCTTTGTTAGATAAAGTATTCTTCATTAGCGGGATTTTATTTTCAGCACTGTGAATATATTAATATCATTCCACTCTCTCCTAATGCAAAGTTTCTGTTAAGAAATCCACTGGTAGGCTTGTGGGGATTTCCTTATATGTGAGGAAGATCTATTCACTTGCTGCTTTCAAAATTCTCTTTCTCTGTGACTTTTAACAGTCTTGATAAATTCTATGGGTTGAATCTAAAGTAGACTTTGAACTTCAAGTGCCTGCATGTCCCTATCTCCCCTGAGATTTGGGATGTTTTCAGCTGTTATTTTTTTATAAATAAGCTTTCTATCTTCTTCTTTAATTCTTTTTTTATTTTTTAATTTTATTTATTTAATTTTTCTTATCTGAGCATATTATAGGCATACAAATGTTCAGGTTACATATATTGCCCTTGCCGCACCCGAGTCAGAGCTTCAAGCTGTCGATCCCCCCAGATGCTATGCACCGCATCCATTAGGTATGAACATACCCATCCCCTCTCACCCCTCCCACCTGCACAACACCCAGTGAATGTTACTACTATATGTGCACTTAAGTGTTGGTCAGTTAACTCAGTTAAAACCAATTTGGTGGTGAGTACATGTGGTGCTTATTTTACCATTCTTGTGATACTTCACTTAGTAGAATGGCTACAGCTCTATCCGGGAATATACAAGAGGTGTTATATCACCATTGTTCTTTTTGGTGGTTGAGTAGAACTCCATGGTACACATATACCACATTTTATTAATGCACTCATGTATTGATGGGCACTTGGGTTGTTTCCACATCTTTGCAATTGTGAGTTGTGCTGCTATAGACATTCAAGTGCAGATCTCTTTTTTATAGAATGTATTTTGTTCTTTTAGAGATATGCACAGTAATGGGATTGCTGGAGCAAATGGTAATTCTACTTATAGCTCTATTAGGTATCTCTATATTACTTTCCATAGAGATTGTATTAGTCTGCAGTCCCAACAGCAGAGTATGAGTGTTCCTATCTCTCCGCATCCACTCCAACATTTATTATTTTATGAGTTTTTGATAAAGGCTATTCTCACTGGAGAGGAGTCATATCTCATTATGGTTTTGATATGCATTTCCCTGATGATTAGAGATGTTGAACATTTTTTCATAAGTTTGGTAGCCATTAGTCTATCTTCTTTTGAAAAGTTTCTGTTTATGTCCTTTGCCCACTTTTTGATAGGGTTGTTTGATTTTTTTCTTGCTGATTTTCCTGAGCTCTATGTAGAGTCGAGTTATCAGACCTTTTGGATGTGTAGCATGTGAATATTTTGTCCCATTCTGTAGGTTGTCTGTTAGCTCTTGTGATAGTTTCCTTGGCTGTCCAGGAGCTTTTTAATTTGATCAGGTCCCATTTATTTATTTTATTTTAGCATATTATGGGGGTACAAATGTTTAGGTTACGTGTGTTGCCTTCCCCCTTCTTCCCTCCCAGATCAGAGCTTCAAGTGTGTCCACCCCCCAGCTGGTGTGCATTGCACTCACTATGTATGTATATACCATCCCCTCCTCCCCCTCGCATCTGCTGGATGTGCGATAAATGTTATCCTTATATGTTCACTTAGGTGTTGATCAGTTAATACCAATTTGCTGGTGAGTACATGTGGTGCTTATTTTTCCATTCTTGGGATACTTCTGTGATTACCTTTGGGCTCTTCTTCATAATTTCTTTCCCTAGGCCCATGTCTATAAGAGTTTTCTCAAGATTTCTTCTAGAGTTCTTATAGTTTCATGCCTTAGGGTTAAGTCTGCCATCCACTGTGAGTTGATTTTTGTGAAAGCTGTTAAGTGTGTGTCCTGTTTCAGTCTTCCACATGTGGCTAAACAGTTTTCCCAGAACCATTTGTTGAATAAAGATTCTTTTCCCCAGTGTATATTTTTGTCTGCTTTGTCAAACATTAGGATGGATTTGTATCTTGCCTCCCAGTTCTGTTCCATTGGTCTATATCTCTGTTCTTGTACCAATATCATGTTGTTTTCATTACTATAGCCTTGTAGTATAGCTTGAAGTCTGGTAAATTGGTGCCTCCCAATTTGTCGGTGTTTCTTAATATTGCTTTTGCCATATGGGGTCTCTCCAGTTCCATAGGAACTGTAGAATTATTTTTTCTATATCTGTGAAAAATGATGTTGGCATTTTAATAGGGATTGTATTGAATCTGCAGATCACTTTGGGTAGTATAGACATTTTAACAATGTTGATTCTGCTGACCCACGAGCATGGTATGCTTTTCCACCTGTTTATGTCCTATGCTATTTCCTTCTTCAGTGTTTCATAGTTCTCCCTGTAGAGGTATTTTCCCTCTTTAGTTAAATATATTCCTAGGTACCTTATTTTCTTTGTTGCTACTGTGAAAGGTACTGAGTCTTTGATTTGGTTCTCACTTTGACTATTATTGGCAAATAGGAATGCTACTGATTTCTGTACATTAAATATGTAACCTGAGATTTTGCTGAATTTAATTATCATTTCCAGTAGTCTCATGGCAGAATCTTTGGGGTTTTCTACATATAGGATCATATCATCAGCAAAAAGCGATAGTTTGAAATGTTTTGCCCCTGTTTGGATGCCCTTGATTTCCTTCTCTTGTCTGATTGCTCTGGCTAGCACTTCTAGCCCTATGCTGAATAGAAGCAGTGGTAGTGGGCAATCTTGTCTCATTCCAGTTCTAAGTGGAAATGCTTTCAAATTTCCCCCATTCAGTATGATGTTGGCTGTGGGTTTGCCATATATAGCTTGTATCATTTTTAGGTAAGTTACATCTATGCCTATTTTGTTAAGCATTCTTATCATCAAAGGGTGCTGAATTTTGTTGAATTCTTTTTCTACGTATATTTAGAGGATCATGAATTACATTTATAGATTTGCGTATGTTGAACCATCCCTGCACCTCTAGAATGAAGCCCACTTGGTCATGTTGGATTTTTTTTTTTTTTTTGATAAGCACCTGAATTTGGTTTGCTAGGATTTCACTAAGAATTTTTGCATCTATATTCATAAGGGATATTGGCCTGTAGTTTTCTTTTTTTGTTGTGTCCTTTCCTGATTTTGGTATCAGGGTGATGTTGGCTTCATAAAACATGTTGGGGAGGATTCCTTCCTTCTTGATGTTGTGGAATAATTTCTACATGATAGGCACCAGTTCTTTTTTGTAGATCTGGTAAAATTTGGGTGTGAAACCATCTGGTCCAAGACTTTTCTTTTTAGGAAGCTTTTTTATTGCTGCTTCAATTTAGTACTTGATATTGGTTTGTTCAGGAATTCTATTTCTTCCTGATTGAGCCAAAGAGAGCTGCTTGCTTCTAAGAATTTGTCCATTTTCTCCTTTTTTCAAGTTTATGTGCATATAGGTTATTATAGTATTCATAGATGATATTTTGTATTTCCATGGCATAAGTTGTGATTTCTCCTTATGCATTCCCGATGGAGCTTATTAGAGTCCTTTCCTTTCTGCTTCTTCTTAATCTAGCAAGAGGTGTGCCATTTTTATTTTTTTAAATCAACTTTTTGTTTTATTAATCTTCTGTATCATTTTTTGTTATCAAATTCATTTAGATCTGCTCTGATCTTTGTTATTTCTTTTCTTCTGCTGGGTTTGGGAGTGGTTAGCTCATCCTTTTCCAGTTCTGTAGATGATTCATTAGATTGTTGATTTGTGATCTTTCTGTCTTTTGGATGTAGGCATTTATGGATATAAATTTTCCTCTAAAGACTTCTTTAGCTGTGTCCCACAGATTTTGATAACTTGTGTCTCCTTTGTCACTTAATTCAAAGAATCTTTTGATTTCAATCTTAATTTCCTGATTAACACAATAATCACTTACCAGAAGGTTGTTTAGTTTTCATGACTTTGTGTAGAAATGAGAGTTTCTGTTGGAGTTGATTTCTAATTTCACTCCACTGTGGTCTTAGAAGATGCATGGTGTAATTTCTATTTTTTTAAATATTTTGAGACAGGCTTTGTCACTTAGGATATGGCCAACCTTAGAGAATGTCCCGTGAGCTGATAAGAAAAATGTAAATTCAGTGGTTTTTGAGTACAATGTTCCACAAATGTCAGTCAGGCCCATTTGTTCTAGAGTTCTGTTTAAGTCCACTGTTTTTGTTTATTTTCTGTTTGGAGGATCTGTCCTGTTCTGTCACAGGGGTTTTGAACTCCCCAGCTATTATGGTGTTGCTGTTTATCATTTTGTTTAAATCAAGTAGGATTTATGTTATAAATCCAGGTGCACCTGAGTTAGGTGCATAAATATTTAGAAATGTTGTATCTTCTTGTTTAATTCTACCTTTCACTATTATATAGTGAGCATGTTTGTCTTTTGTTACATTAGTTGATTTGAAGACTAAGTTACCTGAAATCAGAACTGCTATGCCAGCTTTCTTTTGGCTTCCATTTGCTTGAAATATTGTTTTCCATCTCTTCACCTTAAGTCTGAATGTATCCGTGTGAGTTAGATGTGTTTCCTGAAGAGAGCAGATACTTGGCTTGTCTATATTTATCCATTCATCCAGCCTACATCTCTCTCTTTTTTAATTAATATGGCCTAGAATCAGCCTATGTCTCTTTACTGGGTAGTTCAAGCCATTCACATTTATTGAGAGAATTGATAAGTGGGGAAGATTTCTGTTCATCCTGCTGAGTTGAACTTAGTTGCTTTGTTTTCTCTTTTGAGCCATTGCGGTATCTGGCCTTTAACTTTTAGCTTCTTAATGGTTTTACATTGGTGTGTGTTTATTGTACTGATCCATGTGTAACATTGTTTTGATTAATTCCTGGAGAGCAAGTCTTGTCTTGATGAATTTCCTCAGTCATTGTTCATCTGAGATGGTATTTATTTCTCCTTCATATAAGAAACTTAGTTTTTCAGGGTACAAGATTCTAGGCTTGGCATTAATCTGTTTGAGAGAACTTAAAATGGGGCCCCAGTCTCTTCGTGCTTGTAAGATTTCAGTTGAGAAGTCTGCCATTATTCTGATGGGTTTTCCTTGGTAGACTACCTGCTACTTTTGCCTTATAGCTCGTAGGAGGGTCTCTTTGCTGGGGTTATTTGGCCAGTCTGGTGACTATGTTTCGTGGTGTCTTCCTGTTTGGAATGATTCCCTCAGGAGTCCTTTGAGCTTCCTTTACCTGGATTTTGAGATTTTTATCAAGGCCTGGGAAGTTTTCCTGCATTATATCCTCAAGTATCTTATCCAACTGTTGTGTATGTTCTTCTTCACCCTATGGGATGCCTATAATTCTCATGTTAGGCCTCTTCACATAATCCCACAGTTCTTATAGGCTTTTCTCTTTTCTCTTATAGCTCTACTCTATTTCTGTAACTGGCTTATTTAATTGAAAGATGTTATCCTCAATCCCTGAGATTCTTTCTTCTGTTTGATCTACCCTATTCTTGAGGCTTTCCACTGTGTTTTGTAGTTCCCTGAATAAAGTCTTCATTTCCAGGAGTTCAGTTTGATTTTTCTTTAATATTTCAATTTCTTTAGTGAATTTTTCTTCCATGTCCTAGATTTTTTTGTGTGTGTATGGTTTCTTTGTGTTCATCATCCATTTTCTCTTGCTTATCATTGCGTTTTCTTACAATCCATGTTTGAAATTCTTCTGTCATTTTAATGTTCTGAATTTGGTTGATATCCATTGCTACAGAGCTGGTGTTCCCCTTTCAGTGTGTGTTTTTCATTTGATTCTTCATAGTTCCAGAGTTCTTTCACTGATTCCTTCCCAGCTGGAGTAGCTATTGCTTCTTAATTTTAGATTTTTGTTTAGATAATGACATGCCCAGTTTAGTCTCTGAGCCAGTTGGTAGTGCTTGTGGGTGAGATTTGATCACACCCTCTATGGTGATATAGTAAATGCAGTAAAAGAGTATGCAAACTGACCTCCCTGTCAATAGATGGCACTTGCCGGAGAGAGTAAGCTGCAGTGTTGTTTTGGGTCATATAATCATCTCTGGTTCCTCTGGAGAGGCACTTTTTTGCATCAGGTGGTGGGTGGGGCCCTGGGACTTCCAGGTGTGTCCTTATTCTCCACCTCAGTGGGAGCAGATGGGGGAGTCAGGCTGGGTTAAATTGGATTGTGTGAGACTACCCTCAAGCTCCACAACTGCTGTTAGCAGGGGTCAAATATCTGTTCTCTGCTTCTGTGCAAAGCTGCCAGGGAGGGGCTGAAATGGCCCCACTCAGCCAAAAAGTCTTCTTGTTGGGGTGGGGCTGTCTGAGAGCTGCAGTCTGGAGCAGGCCTTGCTCCTTTCCACCCTCCTGTATTCTACGGTTTCTCCCAGGCCTCTGTCATCAGGCAGGAACTCAAGCCAGTGGATTTCTACCACTGTGAAGCGAACCAGCAGGTTCTCTGCCCAGGATGGCAGCCTGAGCTTGGAGTGTGGCTCTCCTGTGGGAGGAGGGCTGCCCCTCAGGCACGTTGCAGCCTAGACCCACTGCAATCTGCCCTGAAGGCACACACACCTCAATAGATTCCTTCACAAATATCCCTTTTGTGCCCTCGGGCAATGTGATTGAGACCCAGGTGTATGGGATCTTGCCTGAAGGCCTGTCCTCTGCCCTGGAAATCAATCCCTGACCCTGCCAGGAAAAAGAATGCTGGTCTCAAGTCACCCACGGGGTGCCCAAGCTGGATCAATATCTCTCCATCTGGGATTTCCCCTGCTCTGCTCAAGTCAACAGGCAAGCAGCACCTGGCCAGGCCAGCAGGTAAAGGATTCACAGTCCAGGTACCTCTCAGTCCACTGTATTTTCCTCAAAGGAAAGGTCCCATTCCCTGCAGATGCCTTCTGGTGGTAGCTAAATTCTCTCTCTCAGTAGCTGAGGGTAATGAAGGGGAAGAAGAGAATGAAGCAATATGGCGCCTGCCAATCAGCTTGGTCTATGGGGCAGGAGGTGCCCTGTGAGCTAGGAGCCTGGTGTCCTGTCTGCAAGAGGCTCACCACTCACTGGTGACAGCCATCTCTGAGTTGGTGTTAGCAGGTCTCTTCAGCAGCTTAGGAGCCCACCAGCAGTCCAAGATGCAAAGGAGGTGAAATTTATCCACTCTACCTACCCTATTTGCTGGTCTCCATGCCTCTCAGGGTTTAGACCCTGCCAATGCCCTTCTCCTTCCAGTTCTGTTATACAACGTCTTCCCGTGGAGTCTCAAATAGTTTCAGGCACACTTCCTTCCAACCCTCATCCAATCTATATTTGTCTGCCTGTTTATTTTTTCCACTTTCATCTAAAATATATCTTTCTTGCAGAGACACTCTGGCTGCTGATTCTCATCTGCCATCTTGCCCCTCTCCTATTAAAGTGTCTTCTTTAATTCTTATAATGTGAATGTTAGCCCACTTGATGGTGTCCCATAAATCCTACTGACTTTCTTAATTCTTTGTGATTTATTTTTCTCCATTCACTAGATGTTTTCAAATGAACTCTCTTTGAGTTCACAGATTCTTTCTTCTGCTTGATCAAGTCTGATGTGCATGCTTTCTATTGCATTTTTTTTTAATTTCATTCATTGTATTCTTCAGCTCCAGAATTTCTGTTTGGCTCTTTTGTATTATTTCCATCTTTTTGTTGAACTTCTTGTTTTTTGTATGTCTATTGTTTTTCTGATTTTTGTAAGTTGACTATCTGTCAAGGAAGCTCACTGACCTTCCTTAAAGCAATAATTTTGAATTCATTGTCAGGCAAATTGTGGATTTCCATTTCTTTGGGGTTGATTACTGGAAACTTATTCTTTTGTTGGTATTATATTTCTGTGATTTTTAGTGTTTCTTGTTGTTTTGCATTATTGTCTGTGCATTTGATAGAGCAGTTACCTTTTCCAGACATTACAGACTGATTCGGTGGTGGATACGACATTCACCTATAAGTGAGAGTGAGTGTGCTGGCTGTATTGGGTGTGGTGGTTGCAGCTCCAGTGAGAGTGCAGTAATGTAGTCTCCATAAAGTAAAGTCAGTGTCACCAAGGATTGCAGGTTTCCTCAGAGGCTAAGTGTATGAGAGTTCACAGTGGCAATGATGGCTGTTGGGGTCTTTGGTGGCAAAGGCTTCTGGGATCATCCTATTCTTTTTCTCCCATAAGGGAAAACATAGCTAAGAGGATTTTTCTTTGCATCAGGTCTGGTTCACAGGTTTCCTTACAGTAGTGATAGCACAGTTTTCTGATGATTAGTACTCATATAATACACATGAAGTTAAAATTTAGAATAGAAATGTGTAGAGGGAATGTGGCTTGGAGTTCGGAGTGGCAGTGGCACCGTTGTCCAGTATGTAAGCACTTACTCTGCAGAGTTGGTAAAAGTATGGAATAAATAGGTGTTTGTGGAGCAGCTAGGGAGCCAGGGTCCAGATGCTGAAACACACAGAGGTACAATGGCTCTGGAGTCTGGGATACAGTTGCTCTTGTTGTGCTGGTGACTTCAGTGTCCTGGGTGTGGATATTCATAGAGTGGCTGCAGGGCTGGTATCCAGAACACAGATATGTGCAGTGCAAATATTGCTCCATGGTGTGGTGCAGTCCAACTTATTGTGGTGGTGGTTCCAATGTCTGAGTTGTGGGCATTTATAGAGCAACAGTAGAGTCAAGGTTTGGAGTGTGGGTGTGCACAGAGTGGCCATGGCTCTGGGGTGTAAGGCACAGGATAACCTGCAGCACAGGCTAACCTCTAGTATCTAAGGCATGGATGCCTGTGGTGTGGCTGTGGACCAAGAATCGGGAATGTGGGCACATGTGGAACAGCCATGGCTAGTCTAGACCAGTGTTTAGCAACATCTTCTGTAAAGAACCTGATAGTTAATATTTCAGGCTTTGTGAACCAGGTAGTCTCTGTCCTGACTACTCAACTCTGCTTTTGTAGTGCAGAAGAAGCCCTAGATAATATGTAAATGAATGTGTGGCTGTGTCCCAATACAACTTTATAAAAATAAGCAGTAGGCTGGATTGGGCTCTTGGACTATAGTTTTCTAACTCCTGGTCTAGACTTTAAAAGTGATGGATGAAATGTTAATACTGCACATTAAACTTAAAATTGTGCTGTGTTTGTAGCTTTCAAATTGTGAATAGCACAAAAAATGAGGAAGTATTCTTCCGATATTCTAAAAGCATTATCCAACAAAGAAGTCACTCACATTATTGATGAACAAGTAAAATTCCTACACGTGTCTTTATTATTTTGCTTTCACTTTACTTGTTGGTAGAAACAAAAATATCAACCAATATTTCTGTTGGAAACACACTCATTTGTCAATTGGATACATAGATCAGCTACAGATACAAGTGTTGAGCAAAAATTGACAAAAGCATTCTTTAAGATTCAATTGGCATATATGCTATATTTTCAACATCTTTTTTTGCCACTCCATGTTATTAAAACGTCTAATGTATAATTCCCTAACGGTCTTTTCTCCTTACTGTAATATCTTAAATAAAACTTAATAGCCTTTAAGATCATATAAAGCAGCGCCCTTCCATCTCCTCCTATATTCTTATACACAGAGAATTCTGATGATAATAAAAAGATATGTAAACATGAAAAAAGAATCAATTAGCTTTATGAAATTTACACTAAAAAGTTTTGTATCTTTTATTTATTTATTTTTTTTTTTTGAGACGGAGTCTCACTTTATTGCCCAGGCTAGAGTGAGTGCTGTGGCATCAGCCTAGCTCACAGCAACCTCAAACTCCTGGGCTCAAGCAATCCTGCTGCCTCAGCCTCCCAAATAGCTGGGACTACAGGCATGTGCCACCATGCCCGGCTAATTTTTTCTATATATATATTAGTTGGCCAATTAATTTCTTTCTATTTATAGTAGAGATAGGGTCTTGCTCTTGCTCAGGCTGGTCTCGAACTCCTGAGCTCAAACGATCCGCCCACCTCGGCCTCCCAGAGAGCTAGGATTACAGGCTTGAGCCACCGCGCCCGGCCTGTATCTTTTATTATT
>VSMD01102011.1:0-10347 GCA_008750895.1 Mirza zaza
ATACACACAGATAGCTCGATTATTGTGTATTGCCAGGTACATGGGGGTAATGATTCAGCTGTCTGTCTCTGGTATCTTAGCTTCCTAAACCATTGTTTGGAAGTGACTAGAGGCTGGTGGAGTGGATGAGAAGAGAGGAGATGAGGAGAGGGATGAGGAGAGATGTTGTTCAGAGGGTAGAAAATTCCAGTGTAACAGAGAGAATTCGTTTTTGAGATCTGTCGCATAAAAAGTAGTATGTGAATAAAGGATATTACAATTTACTTGACCTAATCATTCTACAGTATGTAATACATCAAATCATCACATTTTGCCCCATAAATATATGCAATTATTATATCTGACTTTTTTTTTCAAAAAAAGGAGAGATTCATTTTCCCCTAGTGGTAACTTATCCTCTACAGTCTTGCTGCTCCTTTAGAAGCTCAGAGAATGTTTATTAGTGAGCATTTCCAGACATGGGGGTTGGGGATAAGACTCTGGCAAAGATTCAGAGGGGAAGGGACTTGTTCTACACTTTGTCCAGCAATCAGTGAAGGGATGAATCTGGGAACTTAGCAGCATGGGATGGGAAGAGAAGGAAGAACCAGGCCGTTGGTGTGAATCCCACGCCCAGGAATTCCCACCTCATTGCTCACCTGTTGCTGAGGCTTTTCCCTCTGGCTGCACTCTGCAGCTGGAAACATGGCTGGACTCTCTTGATGCCAGGACACTGCCCAGGTCCTATCTCTCAGTGCACTTGTGTCTCCACAGTCTATGCTCACAGGTCACTCTGCTCCCATCCAACTTCATCTCATGGCCATAGGCTGTCCTGAAAAAATTATCTATGACTTCTTATCCACCTTGCACCACAGAGAGTCATTAATTTTATGGGTTCCACGTAGGCTGCTTGCATTCATGTCACAGCTCTTCCTCCTACTACTTGTGTATTTTTCAGGGTTTTTTGCTTCTCTGTTTCTTTGTCAGTAAAATGATGATACAGTCTCTCAATCTGTTCAGGCTGTTTGAAAAAATATCTTCCACTGGGTAATTGAGAAAATTCAGGAGTTTATTAGTCACAGTTCTGGAGGCTGCAGTTCTGGAAGTGCAAGAGGCACCAGCAGGTTTGGTGTCTCATGAGTGTCTCTTCCTTCTTCATGTCAGCCTTTGTGTGTCCTCACATATTGTAAGGGGAAAGAAGGCTCCCACAAGCCTCTATTATAAGGGAGGCCACTAGTCCCATTCATGAGGGCAGAGCCCTCATTACCTAATCACCTCCCAAAGGCCCTACCTCTTAATACCTTCACCCTGGGGAGTAACTTGCATCATAAAAATTGTGGGGGTACACCAACTTTGAAATCACAGCAGAGACCAATAAGACCTATGTTATTGGACTGGCATGACTTTCAGCAACTGCAGTAAATCCTGGAAAGTGTTAAACTGTCTTGTAAAGTTAGCTATGATTGTTTTTGTAACATTTTGCTGCATGTCTCTGGTCAAATATCATCTCCTTCCTTGAGCTGTTCTGTGCCATTCCAGTTCGTGAGCAAAGAAGAAAACATCAGCTGGTGGGAAGTGCCAGGAGCATGGGCTGGTGAGGAGGGAAAGGGGGACGTGTGGGGATGCCGGGGAGAGTATTCAGCCAAGCAAAGCCTGGGGAAGGATGCTGCAAACACAGAGACCAACAAGCACAAAGAAGGACATGGACTTGATGCATGTGACAAAGAGCAGGAGGCCACTGTGGCTGGTGCTGGGGGCAGTGGTAGGAGAGTGAGGTTGCAGAGGTCGGCAGAGGCCAGATCGTGGGAAGCAGTTCGGTTTAGCCCTAAGAGGGAACTTAATTTTTTTTTTAAAAAAATCAACTAGTACTAAGGCTAGCAAGGAAACTCAAACATCACCATTATCGAAGAGAAATAACTCTTCCCTCACAGAAAGTATTGCTACTGGAAGCTCGGCACTCGTCCCTGAGGCTGCATCGAAAGAATGAAGACAAGTGATTTGAAGAGAAAGAAAGACGAGTTTATTAATTTGCTGGCAAATGAGGAGGATGGAGACTCTTGTTTAAAATGCCATCATCATAATAATAGGCAGAAATACAGAAGTTTTGCAGGGAGGTTTTCTGTTTCAGACCATTTCTGTTCAACTAGAATTGATGATTCTGATCATCTCATGTCAGTCCCATCTCTTCTGAAGACAATCCCAGAACCTCCACTCAGACAGTTCTGTTGAGCCATCTCCTGTAGCACAAAGAACAAAGGACACTGCCCCTCCAGACCACTGGCTTGAGGCAGAGATGCAGGTTTTAGTTCCAAAGAGTGAGTGAGGTTTTAACAAGAGAGAAAACATTTTTGCTCATTTTTCAGGTCATTCTGTTATATATTTCGGCCCCATCAATTTCACCCTTCCATATTTATGGGAGGAGGGGCAACGTAATCTTTGAGTTACTTTCTGTTGAATTGGGACAATATTTTAGATAGAAGGTTTATACTGTAAAGCTCTGGCAGTATATTTATGGCAACAGATTACCAGGCCAAAACAGTCATCAGCAATAACGACAACAGTGAGGACTGATGAGGCAAAATGGACTGTCGTCTTGTACACAATGTCTGATACAGGGCTGGGTTAGACAGAAACATGGGACCTCTGAGTACAGAACTATTGGTTGCACCCTGTAGGTGATCTGACATACCAGCCTTTGTAACTTCAGAAATGCTTGCCCTGAATGAGGTTTAGGATGACAAGCCAGCAGTAAGGCAGATCAACAGAAGACACAATAGCTTAGGGAAATCTTCATTAAGGACTTGTCCCTGTGTCCTAGAGAGAAAACAAATAATCAAAGGAAGGTTAGTAAAAATACCAACTTTTTAAATGTTTTCCTTTATTAAAAGAAGATACTTTAGATTGCCTAAAAGCTGGCCCCTCTACTTGGTGCTTGGGTCCTCTTCTTCCATGGGACACCTCTTTACTCTAGTATGATGGACCCACAGTTTTTAATTTTGACACTTTTAATGAGCTGTTAAAGACACTTGATAGAGTCTCTTTCACTTTTTTTTTCCAACCAGGGCGGAGCCTTCAACGAGGCAATGAGACTCATGTATAGTTGTTAGCACCTGACCCACTCATTTGACATGTTGTTTTACTCTGTTGTTTTTACTCATGGTTATATTATTATATTTACCTCGGGGTGTTAGGAAGGGTCTCTCATAAACTATGTTTTGGGGCTTGACTTAAGCCTATTTCTAGGGATACACTTATCTGGAGGACAAGTGGCAATATCTTATCTCAATTTCCTGTATCATTTTCACCATGTATGTAATTTTCATTGTAGATGTAGGGGTTTTTTATTGGCTTGGTGACCTCCAATATGAAAGAATGTCTATTAGTGTTCTGCATAGAGGAGGGGAGTCTATGAATATCATAATGCCCTATGGGATCATTGAGTCAACCGTGTCCTGCCTTAGAGAAATGGTGTACCATGTTCCCACTGGGGGTCCACTTGAAGCATTTGTGGGCGATCCCAGAACACTGTGCAATAGATGCGGGTTCAGATGAGAGACAGCAAAGTTCCCCTGATGGGCACTATCATGGAGTAGCCAAACACGGTGATACTTTGAGCTGTCCAGTGTCACCTTACCTGTCTGTCTATGGTGTCCATCACCAGCATGTCATTTTCTATCTGCTTGGCCGCTTTTCCTGGACTGTGGATGTCCATTATCCCATCATCCTCTGAAGCTTGTTCCTGTTCTGCACTGACGTATGTGCCTCGTGCCAGCAGCTCCTGGTAGGAGCCCATTTTGGAGCTTCAGGCACTCTCTCCACCTGCAGAGGACAAGCCTTTACCCAGCCTGAAAAGGTATCTATTAATACAAGTTCAGCCATCTGAACAAAATTGCTAGTCACTGTAGGTCTTCTTGATTGTTCGGTTGGTTTTTGTTTTTGTTGTTCTTGGACCACCTCGTGCACATAAACAATTTGTTGTAAGCAGGGTCTTTCTGAATGAGGATTCATCAAAGCCATTAAAGCAAGCACATAGACAGTCCAAGGTACGCAGGGTCCTCCCAAATGAGGTGCCCCCAAATCCATGAAGGCATCGCATCTATAATGTGTGTATTCATGTGGCTGCCTCACAAGAGGCCAAACCAAGGCTTCGGGCCTGAGAACCAGTCCATGTGAATTCTGACTCCATTTAACTGTGTCATCCCAAATGTCACAGTCACAGTCTTTACTTCCAAAGCAGATCTAAATCTAGCCTGAGTATCAAGGCCCCAGAGAACACATCATCTCCAGTGGCCTCCTTAGCAGCTCTGCCAGTCACCTTTTTCTGGCCATGTTGGCCACCTGCTTGGGCTCAGCCACGGCCTGTTTCAAGGGCATTATTTTAACCACTTCGGTACGGCACTGAGCGGCCAGGAAATCTTGCCCACAACCGGCACTCATAGTCCGCATGATACTTTGTGCTGTGCATTGACGATGAATCTGTTTTGCTCTTGTGTGATGAGGAAAGCTTGAAAGCACTGAAAGCTTGTTTTCCTTTACAGGCAGCTTTACTTGTAAAGTAAATCAGAACAGGTAACATATGCATATATGTTTTCATCACTTTATTTTTAAATGTTCACAATTTTAGTATGATAAATGAAAAATTAGAAAAGTCATATCCCGGCTGTTGGCAAAAGTCGCTGTGCGTGTTCATCTGTGGCTGTTGAGTATAGTCGATGCTCATACCGAAGTGGTTAATGGCATACTGAACATCTTTATTTTCTGTCATCAGGAGACTACCCCCTTTTTTAATGATTTTTTTTTTTTTTGAGACAGACTCTCACTCTGTTGTGCTGGCTACAGTGCCCTAGCGTACCCTAGCTCACAGCAACTTCAAACTCCTGGTCTCAAGTGATCCTCCTACCTCAGCCTCCCAAGTAGCTGGCACTACAGGCATGCACCAGCCACCATGCCCGGCTAATTTTTTCTATATATTGTTAGTTGGCCAATTAAATTCCTTCAATTTTTAGTAGAAACGGTGTCTTGCTCTTGCTGAGGCTGGTTTCCTAATCCTGATCGTGTGTGATCCTCCCGCCTTGGCCTCTCAGAGTGCTGGGATTACAGGCGTGAGGCACCGTGCCTAGCCTTTAATGTTTGCATAAGCATGTACTATCTAAAAACATATTTAGAGTCCATATAGATGTTTATCTTTTTCCCTCTGGATAACTGTTATGCTTAAAGCACTAGCTGAGTTTTCTGGGCCAAAGTCCCAGGTGGCAGTACCACTGTCATGGTCATCACATAAGCACCCCTTGGTTGTCCATAAAGCCGTCCCTGTCAGTGAAAAGATCCCAGTCTTGCTCTGGCATTGGCTGATCTGGGATCTATCCAGCTAGAATACACAGTCTCTAGAAACTCTACACAGTCATGTTGTAAAGACTTATTCTCGATGGCTGGCAAAAAGGTGGCAGGATTGAGAAGAGACACAGTCTTTAAGATCATCTCAGAAGTAGCTCTTACTGCCTGGAGGCAAAGAGGCCATTCTCTCACCATATTGTTTAATGGCTTTCAGAAGTATGTCACTGTCCTGGGATGTGTCCCCGCATCTATACGAAGACTCTAAGGCTCATTCTTTATTTGTTGTTTCATTTACGAGTCAGGCAAAGGCACAGCAGGGGCAGTCATAAGCTGTCCCCTTAAGGGGCCCCTGTACAAGGCCTTTACTATCATTGTGAAGTCTGGGAACTAGATGTCATTTCTAGGAACCCCAGTTAAGTAGCCTGTTGTTTGTAATTCTTTCCAATTACAGGTTCCACAAGTCCCATTAAGCTTTTATCAAACAGGGCAGGACAGCGCATGAGGCAACACAGGACATCTCAAGATCCTGTCCTGTAAATGCAACTGAGTACCATTCAAGTTTCTCGGCCCCTGTTTGCTTGTCTACAGCTATCTCCTGGCTGGGCATAGCTGGTGCCTGGGGCTGGGACAGTCGCCGGGAAGGGCTCTTCCTAGACCGCTTCTGTCCATGGGCTTGGCACTAATTGAATCCCCACTGTCGATTTTGCCCATGGCTCCTGTGGGAATATTTGAAGTCATGGGGCTCCGAGTGCCCTACTTTCTTTGCCATCTGAGTCCTGCACTTTTAAAAACAATATTTATTCTCCTGGGGGCTTCTTGCTACCTGGAGTCCTGGCAGTGTTTTGTCTAATATCTTTTCTTTTTACAAAAAGCACACTGTTTAGAGGACCCTTGTTTGGCACTGCTAACAGAACACTAATAGCTTTGAGTTTATTGGTTTTTTTCCTGGCGTTATATACTTTTTCATCGTTCTGCTCTGGCTTGGGATGTGTGCTTTGTCCAAACTGAGTTTTCTGCCAGGTCGTAGAAGTTGAGACCATTCTCAACCCCAAGTCGCAAGCCAGTGGGCATGGGATTGAACAGTTGAAGTTGTACCCTCCCCTGGCCTTCTCATGGTGACAAGATGGTGGTGGTGATAGGGTAGTTGAGCAACAAGCCTTTTCTCTATGCCTCCACACTGGCCATGTTTGCCAGTCTTCCCTCTCCCTGGTAGGGGGTGAGCAGGAATCCAACTGTTTAAGTAAAAGTATCATGACTACCTCACACACCGCCAGTAGAGGACTCTCTTGTACTATTAATGATATCCCAGCCTTTGAGATCCTTACAAATGAAATATCTGACCTCAAAATTAAGCAACGAAATCAGACATTTCATATCCAATACATATAGGCTCTCTTCCAAACCACCTGACCTTTGACAAAATATTTTTAGTTACAAGACAGTCTAAGGTTTTATTTAACATGCACCTTTCACACTCCATCATGTACATGGGATTACAATGATACATTTTGATTACACATAGGTTTCAAGCTATACGTTGACCATATTGGTAAAATTTTTCCCAAGACAATTTTAGATGGAACTTCTTTACGTTGTAACAAAAAAATCACAAATAACAAACACAGACACAAGAGAATTTTCAAGACAGAATGCCAGGGCCTTACCAGATGGAAACCACAAATTGAGAACAAAATTTTCTCAAAGGAGAATCAGCACTTCTTAATCCTAAGGGAACAAAATGAGAACCAATTTTAACATTTTTTAATCCTGTCCAGTTGCATTAGACCCACAGATGAGATTAATCCAAATCAGGTTCCCTTGTTCCACTCAACCTCTTGCCCACTATCCTCATACTGGTGCCTTAAAACAAAGGCAACAAGGAGTTCTGAACCCTGCCCCCAACAAATACTTGGACTCAGGTCTCAGTGTCACAGGGAACTTTATTTATAAATGGTTGTGGCTGTAGCTACGCTTCCCAAATCTGTTTCCTTCCCTCAAACTCAATTCAGGTGGTCGGAGTTGTATGCATTTAGGGAGAAAGAAATGGGACTTCTTCAGATCTAAACAGGCCTTGGCAGCTGCTGGGTAGTCCCTTACTTTCTTGCCCAAAAAGCTGATGTTCCTACCTAAGGCTTGTCCCAGAGCTGTTCCCTGTCTCTTACAGCAGCCACAGGGTGCGGGTCCACCAGGGGAGCTAATGGCACACCCAGCGATGCCAAATATGTTACCGAAATCTTGGCATGTTTCCCTGAAGCCACATCACAGGAAGGACAACAAGTTGTTTGAGGAGGAGGAAAAAGGAGTGTACTAGTTGGCTGGCAAATGAAGAGGATGGAAACTCCTATCTAAAATGCCAGTGTCCTATTAATAGGCAGAAATACAGAGCTTTTAACCACTTTGGGACTGGGCTCAGAAGCTGAGAAACCTTGCCCACAGTCAGCACTCAGTATGGAGGATAGTTTGTGCTGTGCATTGACCATGAATCCATTTTGCTCTTGTGTGATGAGGAAAGCTTGAAAGCACTGAAAGCTTGTTTTACTTTACAGGCAGCTTTCCTTGTAATGTAAATCAGAATAGGTAACATATACATATATGTTTTTATTACGTTATTTTTAAATGTTCACAGTTTTACTCTGATAAATGAAAAATCAGAAAACTCATATCATGGCTGTCGGTAATGTCCCTGTGTGCATTCATCTGTGGCTGTTGACTACAGTAGACGCTGGTCCCAAAGTGGTTAAAGGGAGGTTTTCAGCTTCAGACAATTGCTGTTCAACGATAGTTGACGATTGTAATCGTCTCAACCCTGTCCCATCTATGCTGAAGACAACCCTGTGACCTCTGCCCAGGACCTCTACCTGGACAGTCCCTAAGTAATCTCCTGTAGCACAAAGAACAAATGACATTGCCCCTGTGGATCACTGGCATGAGGCAGACATGCAGGTTTTAGTTCGCAAAAAGTGAGTGACATTTTAAAGAGACATAAAATATTTTTGTCACTTTTTCAGGCCCTTCTCTGTGTTACAGTATCAGGTTACCTCCAGTGATTAGCAACCTCAGGTTTTTGAGCAAAACAACAAGTAGTTTTCTTTCATCTAATTCTCCCCTTGAATATAAATTAAGTGTCACACAATGGAAACATGAGTATAAATCCGTAGACACTGCCTATTTCTGAAGCCAACGTGGTGGCACTTTAGGCTTTAGGCACAGACAGCACTTGTGGCCAAACGGTCAGCGACAACACCCTCTCCCTGATAGTGGAGGAGTATCATGGTCCTGCCACTTCATGTCCTCACCCGTCTGGCCTTGGATTACTCCTTTCCTCCTTGTTCATAAATAGAAACTACACAAATAAATTTTCTATGTAGAAATACCTAAGAAGGATGACCTAGGCCAACGTTTATAAACAACACATTAAACACGGAATTATGTTTCTAAAATAAAATTCAAAACTATGCAATATGACCTGCCAGGGCCATTCACTCCCAGAGAATGGAAGAACACTCCTTTGTGAGTTTCCTTATTCATAAAATGAAAACTCCCCATGATTTTCAAAAGAAACACATGAAAACACTAAAGATAGAATTGAATTGATGATGTGCTATTCAACATGCAATTGTTCTGGGAGAATGAAACCCCAAATGGAGTTTGGAGGTGACGGGTTACCTGTACTTCTGGACATTCACTTTCATAAAACAATAAACAAACTTGTCAGATGGTCAATGTGTGCTTTTTTAAAAAACATTGAAATACTACAAAACTTCCTTCATTTATAGATTTATGAACTAAGATACACAAAGACTAAGAGTTCAGCAAATATAATGATATTAAAACAATTTCATGGTAAAATAAAATGAAAAGTTTGGCTGTGTAGCCCCTTGAAACCAGTAACTGTTGTAGAACAAAAGGCACAGAGGCAGTTATTAATAGAAAAATCTTTTCTTCATTTGTGAATTGAAAATAAAGCAAAACCTCTTAACACAAAACTTATGAAAAGGGCCAGGACCTACATTTAATAAAAACAATTGGTAACAAACACAAATCTCTTGTAAAATAAAATCCCAAACTGTGCTTAGTGGCTGCCAAGTATAGAGAGGTAAGAGCTTCACTGTCATAAAATATCAAGGACTCAGCAAACTGATTAACTTACACATTTATAAATCAAAAGGATCAGAAAACATTTATTTTAAGAAAATGTATGATTAGGATAGAAGAACAGAATTAAAGCAATGCAAGTTATGTCGAACATACAATTACATTATAAACTTAAAGGCACTCAATCATATGCTAATTTATTTTTCTGTAAATTGAAATTTACACCAAACCTTTTGGAGGAGAATTATGAGGAATGCCAGGACTAAAATTTAATTGAATGCTATGAAGATGAACATGTAAAGTTAAACGCCAAACAGAAACCAATCGTGGCTGCCAAGACTGACTACCAGACAGCCACAGTGGCTGTAAGTATCAAGCAACAGGCAGGGCAATTCATTTTCAAACATATACAGGGAAAACACTTTCACGTGAAGACTATTTATGGAACATGGACAAAATCATGATGAAACAAATTCAAATCACTGCAACGTCATGAAAACAACCCATGCCATTATATGGTAAAATAAAACAAGAAATAGGATTCCTGGGTGCTTGGTTACTTTCAGAGACTTAAAGCAAAAAGCTCTTGAAAACCAGAATGCTATTTTCATTTCTTCTAAAATGCGAATAACACCAAACTTCTTGTGAAAAATGCACTGAAAGAATCAGAACCATACTTGGTTCATACAATGATTATTAAATAAACATATTATATGCAAATGCAAAACAGTGTCAATAGCGTCTGAATGCTATTTACAGTAGTGCCAGAACAAACCCTTAGCCGACCAGGCCACCCCACTCCTCATTTGAAATTACCAAGATGTCTTTTTTCTTTTGAAGACAACATATAGAGAAGATCAATTCCAAAATTTAACCAAAAAATGTATTACATGCACAGTCATGCTAAAGAAACACAAAATACCACTCAAAGGCAGCTAT
>VSMD01102013.1:0-50770 GCA_008750895.1 Mirza zaza
GGTGGGTTTTTTTTTTTAAGTGAGCAGATTTAGGTTCAGAGGATTTAGCAGGTAACAATACCAGCTAAGATTTAATACCATTATTTTGGTATCATCACTTTAACTTTTTCATTGCCAATTATTTAAAGCAAGTGATATTAAGTTTTCCATTTACAGTACCAATATAAATTTTTTCTTTAAATAAATGTACTTAAGTAAAAGGATCATTTAAAGAAAAGTATTAAGGAAATAAGATTTCTCTAAAACCTGAAGTCTCCAAAACACTACTCTGACCAGAACTGTGGCTATTTTTCAGCTCAATTCTTTCTCCACATTTTCTGGCTTAACTGGCATAAATAATTTAAGCTGAGTATATTCAGTGTATAGTTTTAGCTCTCTTAAATTTCCATTAATTTGAAGCAATTGGTTTCTTTGTTCTGTAACATATAACTTAAAGGTTCTAAGCTCTGCAATATTTAGAAGGTACTTAATTAGCACTTATAAATGACATTTCTTATTAGCCACTTTTGCCAAAGAGTATGTGTTCTGGGACGAGAGAGACAAAAGATGTCTAAAAGCTCCATCTTCAGCTCCCAAGAAACATTTAAACATCTAGAAGATTTGGTCCTCATACCTTTATAAAGGAATACTGAATCATAACCTAGAAGCAACAGCCAGTGTGGGACAACTTAGGTGTTTGTGAGATTAAATGCAGGGTTCAGCACATAGAAGATATTGAGACCTACCCACTACAATAAAGCCTACATTGCATTGTGATGAATTACCAAAGAATGTAAGAAAGCATAATTTTTGCCCTGGAGAAATTTTAAATTATTAAGAGATACACAGCAACAAAATATACTGACAGATTTATCACACAGTAGGCACTCAAAAAAGTTTATGGATTGATGGGTAAAATTCACAAAATATGGCCTGGCGCAGTGGCTCACACCTGTAATCCTAGCTCTCTGGGAGGCTGAGGTGGGTGGATTGCTTGAGGTCAGGAGTTCAAAACCAGCCTGAGCAAGAGTGAGACCTCGTCTCTACTAAAAATAGAAAGAAATTAATTGGCCAACTAATATATATAGAAAAAATTAGCCAAGCATGGTGGCACATGCCTGTAGTCCCAGCTACTCTGGAGGCTGAGGCAGCAGGATTGCTTGAGCCCAGGAGTTTGAGGTTGCTGTGAGCTAGGCTAACATGCTCTAACCTGGGCAACAAAGTGAGACTCTGACTCAAAAAAAGAAAAGAAAAAAATTCACAAAATATATGAGGCCACAAATGAAAACTTATGGTATACACATGAAACAGTTAGAATTAATCAAGGAAAAGTATATTTTTAATTAACCTAATCCTATGTATATGCAGCTAGTTATCTTCTAAAGGCTTTGTAACTTAAAGAACAAACATCAAAATGACAAGTGCTATTATTTGTCATTTTAGCAATGCTTAGATAAATTTCTTAATTCAGATGATGGCAGCATATTTTAGCAGGTTCAAAGGGCATTTTAATGTAATTTTAAAAACCACATTAGATTTTAATGGAAGCTTATCAAATTCCTGACATCTGCAATCCATCTTAATTATCTTAAATGGTCTGAGACAGAATAAGACCAAAGGGGCTGATGCCCAAATGTCTGAATACTTTGCTGAAAAGGCTGAGCTTAAAGCATACCCAAAGTGTGTTAGAAGCAACTTTGAAAATGCACAAATGTAACAATTATTTTAAACCAACAATTTTAGAAAAATAGCAGTTCCTATCTAAAGCTTATATAAATAAGACACTGGCTTGCAAATGTCAGCAGAGTTTTAAGATCCCTTTCTAAAGTGATAGTCTCCCTCTCTGTTTTGCTTGGTATCTTAATTTGCTTTTAGTTTCAAAACTAAATTTGCCAACACTATTCCTCTCAAAACCTCAGGAATTCCATTACTAGTTTTAAGCTAAATTAAAGGAAAATAGACGCATTCAACCCTGGGCAGAAGTATGCACAAAGTGTTTGTTGATGCTCATAAATAGACTGAGAAAGTTAGACATGTCTGAAGGACAACGGCTGTACAGTCAACTCTGTTTTGCTCCACCATGGAACCAAATAGAGAATTACTGCTACCCTTTCAAGTGAAGCCAGCACTTGATGCCTTTAAACTAATCGGGATATAACAGTCAGAACATTCTCTTTAAGTCAGAGCTTTTGTGTATGTTTTTACTTCAGGGAAGTAAAAAATCCATATAGAGCCAAGATGTTACTGTCCAATCCCTCAAAACAATCCTTAAAATGCCCTCAACCCTGACTACCCACTTGCCTCCAAAAAACATATAAAATATTTTTTAAATAAACTATAAATGCTTAACATATGATATTTTTATTGTTTTATCCCTTGAACACTTCTTTTCCATTCCATTTCCCTTTTCTCAAACTCTATGAATTTTCCTGACAATTACAACCATTTCCACTTCTCATCCCTCTCCATCACCTCCCTCAAGACCTAATTCATCTCAACTCATCTGAATCCCAGGCAGCAGGATTCCCTGGGTGGAACCAGTAACATTATTTCCCATTTCCCTATTCCCTCCGTTAGCTTGTCCCAGCACTGCAAAGCAGCAACAAATGACGGGGGGGAAAACACCTTACATTCATTACCATTTCGCACTCTTTTACTCCTAACTCATTCACTCTCCCCTCTAGGTGTTTTGCTCTTCCGATCACCCTTTCTAACTCCCTTGCCCCAAGTAATGGAAGTCACAACCAACCAAGGTCCTAGATTTTAGGTAGACCCAAGCCCCTAAAAGAGGGCTACAGCAGGATGAATGTATTTTCACCAGTGTTATAAAGGCGAGTTAGAATATAATGGGTTAAATTTTTTATGGCTTGACCTGATAAGCTAAACTTCATTTTTATATGACTTATTGGAAACATGGATTCTTAATTCCACATTCTTTTTTTGTTTGTTTGTTTTAAATTCCCCATTTCCTCTACCCCCAACCCCTGGCCAAATTCCTTTTTAAATAAAATTCACTCACAAGGTAGAAACATCTATATAAAAGAATAAAATTACAGTGACTGCTAGTAATTAAAATAACATTTTTGACAAAATAAACAAGTAAATGCTAGTTGTTTGTACGACATGAGTGATCAGTGCTTGCAACCACATAATTAATAAAAATAGAGAAAATAAATTTAGTTATAAACTGCATATAACCCATATACTTTTTGCATAGGATCTTATAAAACTAACATTCTAACTTTAGAAATGAATACACCAAGTACAATTTGGCAACACTTACCAAAAATTTTAATGTATATCCATTACCACAAAAATTCCACATCTAGAATTTAAAGCATGATATATTTATAAAGGTGTAAAATATGTATACAATACTCATGTTTGGAACAAGCTTAATGTCCAGTCTACCAAAACAGGAATTTGTAATACCAGAATGTAATACATTCCATACAATGGATACTATGCAACCATTAAAAAGGATGGAATATGGTCGTAAATGTAGAAAGAAAACTTGCTATAAAACAGCAACCACCTCAGGGAGGGGACCTGGTAGACAGGGAGTAAGGAAAAGAGACTTACTTTTTCACAGTAAACCTTTTGTATCTTTAAGTTTCAGATCATGTGTACATACTACCCTGTTGTTAAAAGTGAATGATTTTTAAAATTGTTAAAGGATTTAGACCATTCTTTCCAATCTTCTAATCCATAATAGTTCTACTCCTTCATCTGTAAGCAATGGTAATTAGGATTAAAAATCTAGGCTACCAGAGGTTACCAACAACCAAGGGTAGACGACTTATTTCCTTTTTAGTGAGAAGTACAACTTATGGCAACTTTGCATCAGCCAAAACAAAATAGGTGAAGAAATGGGTAAAGAATTCTTTTTTTTCCTTCCTAAGTGAAAGCAATGGGTAAAAAATTTATCTTACCCAAAACAACCTTTATTACAGGAAAAAAAACTGGATACAATATAATTTTGTCAGCACTCTACAAATCATGCTTCAACATAAGAGAAAAACTAACTGGCTGGAATTTTTGGTTAGGGTCTAGATCTCAAATGGCTACACAGGCCAGAAATATTTTGTAAAGAACCTAAGAAGTGCCAAAATCATCTGAATCCAAAAGGCAGTTAAAAACAAGGGGAAGGGGAGAGGACAAAGACTTGGGCAGTAAGTTTCAAATGCCAAAACAAAACAAAAAACCACACACTTTTAAGATATTTTTCTCTTTAGTTCTTAAATTCCAAGTAAGATTGAGAACTATAATCCCTTGCTTAGTAATTAAAACTCAAGAAATTGAAAGAAACAATTCAAACTCCTTTTCAAGCTTTTTTTTTTTTTTTTTGAGACAGAGTCTTGCTCTGTTGTCCAGGCTAGAATGCAGTGGCGGGCTAGAGTGCCATAGCATCATCGTCACAGCTCACTGCAACTACAAACTCCTGCACTCAAAGGATCCTCTTGCATTAGCCTCCTGACTGGCTGGAACTACAGGTACACGCCCCCACACCCAGCTAATTTTTGTATTTTTTGTAGAAAAGAGGTCTCACTAGGTTTGCCGAAATCTCACTAGGTTTGCTCATCTGGACTCCCAGCCTCAAGCAATCCTCCCACCTCAGCCTCCCAAAGTGCTGGGATTACAGTAGTGAGCCATTATACCTGGCCTCAAGCTACTTATTTTATGCTGCTATTTAAAATGATTTTTGCTTTTGCTACGAGATAAACAGAACGATTAATTCAACAGCTCCTAATATTACTCGGCCCCCTCTTATTCCTCAGATTCAAGCAAGTTGACCGATTATAAAACTAGAAAACAAATTACTGAAAGCAGAGTACATACATAGGGTAACATTTATGGAAAGGAGCATATTTATTTTTTGTTAAAATCCTTCAGTCAGGTCTCTTGTTAACAACATTATGACCTGGCCATCTAAACACACAGCACTATGTATAATTTTAAATTTTATAGACTTAATATCTGTTTTCTTGAAAAAAAATCAAACTATATAGCCTAAAGGTTTGTTGTCATAACCAATTACAGTCTTACAAAGTTTGAAATATACCTCAGCAAACTAAAGATGTCAGCTGGCATATCAATCAGTACATTCCTTTGCCAGATTCAAATACTCAGACTAATGCCAAAACACACACACACACACACACACACACACACACAAAAGCCCAATAGCTTCAAGAAAAAAAGGTGTATTTAAGAAAGCAGAAGGTAAAAAGTTCCTCAGGATTAATATGTGGAGTTTACATATCCTGACATTTCAAATAAAAAGGACAAGAATGTCATTAACTGGTAATTTTCAATTTTATTCTATACAATTTTATATTAGTAAACTATTTACTATATAGCTCAAGAATCACTGAGGTATTTGATACATTCAATTAAAGAGTCCTGCTAATAATATTAATTATAATCATACCAAAACCAGGGATTAACAACTACACACACACACAAAAAAACCCACTTAAATTCATAATTAAGGACAATGACTCCAGGACCACCTAAGGCAGAACTGAGAGTTCCCTAAGCTATTTTGAAGATTTAAAAATAGTCTAATAGCCTGTCTGAAATATAGCTTCATACATTATTAAAATAACAAAATTTCTTTTTTTGATGTAAATTAAAACTCAATGTGGTTTATTTGATGACAATAAAAGGTCTGATATTCTGTGAAGAAAAAAACTCAATGTGGTAAAACCAATTATCTCATGATGATCAGAGCTCTGACTGGAATTACAATATTCAGTAATAAAAATAGAAACTCAATGAATTACTATGTAATAAATGTATTTCATTTTGTGGAAAAACAAACTTTGGATTCCAGAATCTGAAAATTAATGGAAACAGCATAATTTAGAGGGTTTTTTAATGTTCTAGAAAAGCAAAATGCAACAATGCATTCCAGACTCTAAATACTGACACAACATTTCAGTTTAATCAGGAAAAAGGTTTGTGCATGCTGGGTAGAAAGGACAGAAAGATAACTATGAATTACAAACATATATATGTATATATACACACACACATATACATATACACATACATTACTTCTTTAAATCCCAATGGCTCAATTGATGCTTCATGAAATAAGTAATGACATGGACAAAGATGACTGATCAGATCCCAAACTGTTAAATTTAACAGGAGCAAGAAGGGGTAGTTTATGTCTATATTCTTCACTCCACTTTTCCCCTTTATGCTCTTTCATTTCATCATTACCTCAGCAATTACAACACGGGAAGGCCTTACCATAGTTCTTACATATACATCACCAATATGAAATAAAACAAATGATTATAAGTTTGATTTTGTATTTTTTGGGGACACGGTCTTGCTCTGTCACCTGAGCTGGAATGCAGTGGTGCTATCATAGCTCACAGCAGCCTCAAACTCCTGGGTTCAAGTGATCCTTCCACGTCAGCCTCCAGAGTAGCTCAGCTAATTTTTTTTCCCCACCTTTTTTAGAGATGGGGTCTCCCTATGTTGCCCCAGCTAGTATACGTTTAATTTTTATCTTGGAATGCACCCTCATTTTTTACAGAGTTAAAAATGGAAAAGAAGAACTAAGGAGCAAAATGAAACCAAGACTCAAGATGTGGGAGAACTTTTAAGACTACCCAAACATGACCTGAAAACCACTCAAGACTACTTAATGACTGTAAATCTGATGACCTGAAAGATATCAAGCACCTACACAGAAGGTAAGAGTATATGTTAAATTTAAACCTATATGGATCAAGGTACAAATCCTGGGGCTCCATCATTTCTTATTACTTGCCTGACCTTGGGAAGGTTACTTAGCTCTCTTAAACCTCAGTTTTCTCATCTATAAAATAAAAACAAGAATAATAATTCAGTAGAAACTCTTTTAACAGATCTCTATATTACCAACTTACAAAAATAAAGCTCTCCAATCCCTCCCTAAATCAATCTCTAATTCCCACCTCAAGTTCACCACTTGCACCTAGTACAGTCTTCTAAGTAGGCCACTTTCTTAGTATGTCCCTACTCTTCTGTTCTCACAAAATGCGTTTAATGCTTAATAAGATCCAGCTGTCTATTCCCAAACCAGTTTATGCCAACTGTACTTGTTATTCTAATTATGTAATTTAAGATCATGTAAACTTAATGAATTATTAGTGGAAACGGGTTGTTTCTGTGAAAATTATGTTGAAAAGTTCAAAAAGATTCAAACGCTAATTTTTTTAAGTTATCATGGAATTAGATGTATGTAAAAACAACTTCAAAATAATAGGGGGGAGAGCATAAAATTGCAGAAGGATTCTATTACACAGGCATACCTTGAAGATACTGCAGGTTCTATTCCAGACCACTGCAATAAGGTGAAGACTGCAATAAAACAAGTCATACAAAGTTTTTTGTTTCCCAGTGCATATAAAAGTTATGTTTGGCTTGGTGTGGGGACTAATGCCTATAACCCTAGCCCATTGGGAGGCCGAGGTGGGAGGATCACCTGAGGCCAGGAATTCAAGACCAGTCTGGGCAACAATTAGACCTCATCTCTACAAAAAATAAAAAATTAGGGCCGGGCGTGGTGGCTCACGTCTGTAATCCTAGCTCTCTGGGAGGCCGAGGTGGTCAGATCGTTTGAGCTCAGGAGTTCGAGACCAGCCTAAGCAAGAGCGAGACCCTATCTCTACTATAAATAAAAAGAAATTAATTGGCCAACTAATATATATAGAAAAAAAAAAAAATTAGCCGGGCATGGTGGCACATGCCTGTAGTCCCAGCTACTTGGGAGGCTGAGGCAGCAGGATGGCTTGAGCCCAGGAGTTTGAGATTGCTGTGAGCTAGGCTGACGCCACGGCACTCACTCTAGCCTGGGCAATAAAGTGAGACTCTGTCTCAAAAAAAAAAAAAAAAAAAATTAGCCAGGTGTGGTAGGATGCTCCTATAGTCCCACCTTGTGAAGATGCTGAAGTAGGAGGATCACCTGAGACCTGGAGTTTGAGGTTGCAGTGAGCTATGATGATGCCACTGCACTCCAGTGTGGGCACAAAGTGAGACTCTATCTCAATTAAAAAAAAAGTTTTGTTTATTATCATATATAGTCTATTAAGTGTGCAATAGCATTATGTCTCAGAAAAACAATGTACATACCTTAATTTAAAAATACTTTATGCTAAAAAATGCTAACAATCACCTGAGCCTTTAAAAGTGGTAATCTTTTTGCTAGTGAAGGGTGTTGTCTCGATACTGATAGCTGCTGATTGATCAGGGTGGTGATTGCTGAAGGCTGGGTAGCTGTGGCAATTTCTTAAAATAAGGCAACAGTCAATTTGCTACCCATCAATTGACTCTTTCTTTCATGAAAGATTTCTCTGTAGCATGTGACACTATTTGATAGCATTTTACCCACAAAACTTCCTTCAAAATTGCAGTCAATCCTCTCAAACTTTGCCACTGCTTTATCAACTAAATATATTCTAAATCTTTTGTTGTCATTTCAACAATGCTCACAGCATCTTCACCAGGAGTAGATTCCATCTCAAAAAAACACTTTCTTTGCTTATCAATAAGAAGTAACTCCTCATCCATGAAAGTTTTATCATGAAATTACAGCAACTGAATCAAATCTTCAGGCTCCCCTCCTAGTTCTCTTGCTATTTCTATACCATCTGCAGTTCCTCCACTGAAGTCTTGAATCCCCCAAAGACATACATGAGGGTTGCAATTAACTTCTTCCAAACTCCTGTTAATGTTGATATTTTGACCTCCTTCCATGAATCACAAATGCTCTTAATGGCATCTGAAATGGTGAATCCTTTCCAGAAGATTTTCAATTTACTTTGCCCAAATCCATCCTAAGAATTGCTATCTACAGCAACTATAGCCTTATGAAATACATTTCTTTTTTTTTTTTTTTTTTTTTTTGAGACAGAGTCTCACTTTATTGCCCAGGCTAGAGTGAGTGCCGTGGCGTCAGCCTAGCTCACAGCAACCTCAAACTCCTGGGCTCAAGCCATCCTGCTGCCTCAGCCTCCCAAGTAGCTGGGACTACAGGCATGTGCCACCATGTCCGGCTAATTTTTTCTATATATATTAGTTGGCCAATTAATTTCTTTCTATTTATAGTAGAGATGGGGTCTCGCTCTTGCTCAGGCTGATCTCGAACTCCTGAGCTCAAACGATCCGCCCACCTCGGCCTCCCAGAGAGCTAGGATTACAGGCGTGAGCCACTGTGCCCGGCCTGAAATACATTTCTTAACAAGACTTAGAAGTTGAAATTACTCCTTAATCCATGGGTTGCAGAATGCATGTTGTGTTAGCAGGCATGAAAACAATCAGGGCTCCTTGGGAAGTAGTATTTGGAAAGGAATTATTTTTTCTGTACAGGTCTCAACAGTAGGCTTAAAATATTCAGCAAACCATGCTATAAACAGATGTGCTGTCATCCAGGCTTCCTTGTTCCATTTCTAGAGCACAGACAGAAAAAATTTAGCATAATTCTTAAGGGCCCTAGGATTTTCAGAACAGTAAATGAGCACTGGCTTCAACTTAAAGTCAGCAGCTGCTCTAGTCCCTCAGAGAGTCAGCCTGTCCTTTGAATCTTTGAAGCAAGGCACTATCTCGTCTCTGGCTATGAAAGTCCTAGCTGGCATCTTTTTCCAATAGAAGGCTGTTTCATTTTACATTAAAATTCTGTTGTCTAGGAGAGCCACTCTCATCAATTATTTAAGCTAGATCTGGATAACTTGCCGCAGCTTCTACATCAGCACTTGTTTCACCTTCTACTTTTATGTTATGAAGACAGCTTCTTTCCTTAAATCTCAAGAATCAACCTCTGCTAGTTTTTCAAACTACAACTTCCTCACCTCTCTCAGCCTTCACAGAATTAAAGAGAATTAGGAACTTGCTCTGGATTAGGGTTTGGCTTTAAGGGAATGTTGTCGGTGGTTTGATCTTCTATTCAGGCTACTCAAACTTCATCCATACCAGCAATATG
Organism: Mirza zaza; assembly: GCA_008750895.1. NCBI lineage: Eukaryota > Metazoa > Chordata > Mammalia > Primates > Cheirogaleidae > Mirza > Mirza zaza. The sequence continues at coordinate 9,959 of VSMD01102013.1, forward strand.
GCAGTTTCTCTTTCTTATTATTCAGATGTCTCCCCAGGTGGTAGCATTACTAATTTCCTTCAAGAACTCTTCCTTTGGTTGGGCATGGTGGTTCACACCTGTAATCCCAGCACCCTGTCTCTACAAAAAATAGAAAAATTAGCCAGGCATGGTGGCATACACTTGTAGTCCCAGCTACTTGGGAGCCTGAGGCTGGAGGATGGCTTGAGCCCAGGAATTTGAGGTTGCAGTGAGATACAGTAACACCACTGCACTCTAGGTGGAGCCACAAAGCAAGACCCTATCTCAACAACAATTTAAAAAAACTTTTTCCTTTGCATTCACAACTTAGCTAAGGATTTGGTGCAAGAGGCCTAGCTTTTCAGCAAATCTTGGCTTTCAACATGCCATCATCACTAAGCTTAATCATTTCTAACTTTTGATTTAAAGTGAAATATTTGTGACTCTTCCTTTCACTTGACTACCTAGAAGCCATTGTTGGATTATCAATTGGCCTGATTTCAATTTTATTGAGTCTCAGTGAAAGGAAGGCCCATGGGGAGAGATGGGTGAACAGCCAGTCAGTGGAGCAGTCAGAACACACACAACATTTATTAAGTTCGCCATCTTAGATGGGCACAGTTCATGGCACCCCAAAATAATTCCAATAGTAACATCAAAGATCACTGATCACTATCACATAATAATGAAAAAAATTGAAATGTTGCAAGAATTATCAAATCATGACACAGAGATATGAAATGAGCTCATGCTGCTGGAAAAATGACACCAACAGACTTCTCAATGTAGGGTTGCCACAAACCTTCAATTTGTAAAAAATGCAATATCTGCAAAATGCAATGAAACAAAGAGTAGTAAAACAAGGTACACTTGTATTACACTGAAAGTACCTTTAAATTCTCCCTGTTCTATAAGAAAAGGATACTATTGGAATACTTAATGGATAATACTGCATGGCTGTAGATTGTGCTAAAAAGACAATCCAGAACTCTAATAAAAAGACCCATCTACAAAGAAAAATCTTGACCCTATGGAAAAATGGTGAAAGTAATGTATATTCAAGTTAAAATTTAAAATACATATTACTTTTTATGATTCCCTGCTAACCAACATTTTCAATTACATACTCAATATGTCACATACAGAACCTTTATACGTAACTACCTCAAAATGTATAGAATTATTGTGAAGACTAAATAATGTACTTAAGCACAATGCCTGGCACCTAGTAAATATTCAATTAAAAACGTCTCTTATTTTAAGGGCTCTGTGCTCTTGAGATGTGGTCTATGTCTCCCAAGCTAGTCTCAAACTTTTGGGTCTCAAGCAATCCTCTGGCCTCAGCCTCCCAAGTCGTTAGGATTACAGGCACATGCCACCATGCTCAGTGAATTTTGTCTTTTGTTGTTACCCTGATGGTCTAATGCTCTTAGAATATAGTACTGCTGTCTCCCAAAACATATAGAAAAGTAAAAGATGCACAATTTTCTTGTTATTCTGTTATTTTTGTATTCATGTATATTATACATATATACTTAATACATTATTAGTCACACAAATTCAGTGGTGGCCATTAAAAAAGTGAACATGTCCAATACTCCTGAAAGCTCCAGGAGACTATGGTGTCCTAAGGTTATACTTAACTGTAAGGATAAGATAGCAGCAATGCATTAACATGTCAGCATGACCAGGTACTTGAAGCTAACAAGAATACAGAGAAAAAGAATGAGATGCTGGCATGGTACCTGTGGAAGGAGCAGCTGCTCTATGAACAAGATAGGGGAAAAAGGTCAAAGATGCAGATTGAGGAGAGTAAGTAGGAGATAATGGCACAGACCAAAGAGAAGCAATGTAGAAACTGGCAATCATTTGTAGGTGACAAACCTGTAAGCTAAGGAGAAATATCTGATATTTCAACCTCTAGCTCAGAACTGTTGAACACTGGCAAATATATTAAAATGCCTTTCCAAATTACTTAAAAGCAATATCATTTTTAAAAGTTCATGTCATGACATTGCAATCAATTTTACTCTTCATGGAAAAAACTGTTACATAAAGAAAGGCACTCTAAAATTAGAACAATGAAGTACCTTTCTTACCTACTAAATTAGGGGGAAAAAAGAAACACTAATAAGCCAGATGCCACGATGCATGCCTGTAGTCCCTGCCACTCAGTCGAATCACTTCAGTCAGGGCAACAAAGCAAGACCTCCTTTTTTCTTTTCTTTCTTTCTTTTTTTTTTTTTTTTGAGACAGTCTCACTCTGTCGTCCCCGCTAAAGTGCAGTCGCCTCATCATAGCTCACTGCTACCTCAAAATCCTGGCTCAAGCCATCCTTCTGCCTCAGCCTCCAGAGTAGCCAAGACTACAAAGCATGCACTGCTAATTTTTCTATTTTTTGTAGAGACAGGGTCTCGCTCTTGCTCAGGCTGGTCTCGAACTCCTGAGCTCAAACAATTCACCCGCCTCGGCCTCCCAGAGTGTTAGGATTACAGGCGTGAGCCACCACACCTGGCTGATTTCACTTTTTCAATTAAAATAAATTATATTTTCAAAACATGCATCCCAAATGATTACATACTGCATGATTTCATTCATATAACATTCTCAAAATGGCAAAACTAGTGCTTTGTAGGGGACATTGTGAATAGAAAAAGGTAGTACTAAGAAGTTCTTCTGTGGTGATAGAACAGTTCTGTAAGTTGACTGTGGTGGTGGCTATACAAAACTATACATGGGACAAAAATGCACAGAAATACATGCACATGCACACACAAAGAAGTACAGGTTTAAAGAATGGTGAAATCTGTATAGGGTTTGTAGTCTAGTTAACAGTAATGTATCGATGTCAGTTTCCTCATTTTTTTTTTTTTTGTAATTGACAGATACATAAGATATTTTCATTGGAAGACCAAGTGAAGGGTATACAGGACACTGTATTATCTTGCAACTTTCTGTGAGTCTCTACTTCAAAATAAAATGTTTTAAAAAAAAGATACGCCAGCACACATAATATTAAACTTTTTTAAGGGGATGGGAAATATAGGAATGTAAAATGAGCCATGTAACACGTAGCTTTCTAAGCACTAACCTACTAACTATTCACTAAACCCATAGGAGGCAAATGGCAGTCTTTAGATTGACTGTAACTTACTTTAGCCAGGCTTTAATAAAAGGCTTCATTTTAAATAAAAGTATCAGTCAATTTTCTGAACATGCTTAACTGAATAGTTTTGAACCTCAAAGACTATAGTTACATAATCAATTAAGCAAGAGCCCTCAGAACTTTCTTCCTTGCCAGAAAACAGTTTAAACAGATACAAATAGGATTTTCTTACATATATTCAAATTAAATATATAAATTACTACAAAGGATATAATAGCTTACCATCTCTGGACTGTGCTCAATGACAAAAATCACATCTGTCTTAATTCACCATTTTAACTCAATGCCTAGCATGGTTCTTGATACATACTAGGTTCCCAATAACTATTTACTGAATCAATCCATCAATGAATGAATTCATGTTCTAACCAAGGTTCAATGCCCAAGTCCCTCCAGCTTAACTGGGAATGTGAGGTAAAAGGTAAGAGAAAAAAGGGTAAATCTTCATAGGGCCCAGCTTCTACCAATTCACCTATTCAAAGGATTATGTTAAACACTATACCCTAGTACCAATGCAAACTTTGACCTTAGGAAAAACTTAAGTCACCTCCTCTAATCAGACAAGTCCTAAAAGTTTGTGTAATAACTAGAAAAAGAATTGAACTGGTATCAGAAAATCTGCCTTACTTTCTCACCTAATGCTTTTGAATTTTCTTTGCTATGTACATATCTATCAACTTTTGATATGACAAATCTTAGCTAGAGTTATGCAAAGTATCAAAAACCTCTTCCACATAAGCCTTAAGTGCTCAACAATTATATATTTAATTATATCTATTACATATACTTACATTTTTGTATATTCATATAGAAATAACATATATAATATATAAAAACACGATTACACTAGAATCTCACCTTATAAGTGACATTGGCAAGTCATGCCTTTATGTTATTCATTCAATAATCCAAGGTACTGACAATGTAACAGTGAACAGGACACAGACCATGCCCTGACTTAGGTTTATAGTCTATTTAGTAACTTAAAAGGCAACAACTGTAGCTAGTGAAAAGACTCTTAATACCAGGGTTTGAATTCCAATGCTACCTCTTATCAGCTACATCTCTGAGTCTTAGTATCCAGAACTATAAAGTAGGTCCTACCTACTGACATAAAGATTAAAATAAAATCATAATATATAAAAATGCTTGGCAAACTAGAAAGCATTATACAAATATAAGGTATTAATCACTACATATAGATTTTCATTAAGGAGAAAAAACAAAACACTAGGCTACCTCTCTACACACTGCTTATCAGTTGTAAGGGAGAAAATAGTAACTTTAGAGTAGATAAACCAGCCACCTTAATCAAAATTAAAATGAGCAATGAAAAGCTAATGGGCATTATGTGTTCCTAGATGTGAAATCCTGAGAAGGAAGCATCACTTTTGCAGTATTCTGACTGAAGATAAATAACCTGAATCACAAAACAAATCAGCTCAAATCGGACAAATCCAATTTGAAAAATGTTCTGTAAAATAACTGACCTGTATTCTTCAAATGCATAAAAGACAAAGAGCGGCTAAGGAACTCTTCACAAATTAAAGGAGACTACAATATTTAATCAAATTGACAAAACTGGAATATAATGTATAGGTTAGATAAAAGTACCATATCAATGTAAAATGGAATTGGAAATTTGATAATGGTACTGTGATTACCTAAGAGATCATCTCTATTCTAAGGAAATACACTCTGAGATATTAAAGGGTAAAAAGGCATACAACTCTTCAATGGTTCACACACACACACAAAGTGTGTATGCCATAAGACAAATATGGCAAAATGTCAAAAATTGGTAAAATGTCAATAAAAGGGATAAAGAGTATATCAGAGTCTACTATATTATTCTTACAACTTTTCTGTAAGTTTGAAATTAATCCAAAATGAAAGGTTTAAGAGAATAGGATACGCCTATATTCCAGGGGTTTATATCTAAGTTCTAAACTATAGAATTTTGAAGTACTGCTAAAAATCACTCTGCAAAATTAAATAAATTTATACATGAACTCCGAGTTCATGTATAAATTACATGAACCTCACAGTCAAAAATTACACAACTAGGCTGTGTTACCTGACAAAAGGAAAAAAAAAAAATTACAAGACCAGGGACCAGGCAGGGTGGATCACACCTGTGATGCGAGCACTTTGGAAGGCCAAAGCAGGAGAATTGCTTGAGGCCAGAAGTCAAGACCAGCCAGGGCAACACAGTGAGGCCCTGCCTCTACAAAAAAAAATTTTTTTTAATTAGCCAGGCATGGTGGAGCATGCCTATAGTCCTAACTACGTGGGAGGCTGAAGTGGGAGGATTGCTTAAGCCCAGAAGTTCAAGGTTACAGTGAGCTATGACCGCAACACTGCACTCCAGCCTAGCCTATCTCTAAAAAAATAAGAAACCTTGCAAGACTAGGCAGCATGGCACCATGAGCAACAGCCAGCAAAATTATCAAACACGAAATGTAAAATAAATATATTTAATAGGTTTTTAAGAAATAAAAGAAATACTGGGAATATGACCAAGAAAAGAAATAAGACTACTCAAAAAAGGATAAAGCAGTGTTAAGAAGTAACTGAATAAAACTTCTAGAAAAAAAATATACAGTAAATGAAATTTTTAAAAATTCAGTGGCTGGGCACAGTGGCTAATACCCATCAGTCCCAGCTACTCAAGAGGCTGAGGCAGGAGGATCACTTGAGCCCAGAAATTCAAGGCTGTAATGTGCTATGATCACACCCATGAACAGCCACTATGCTCCAGGCTGGGCAACCTGGCAAGACTCTGTCTCCAAAAAATAAATAAATGAAAATTTAAAAGAATAAAAAAAACTCAATATGCTACAAGATAGATGAACCCTGAGGACATGATGAGTGAAATAAAACAGATACAAAAAGACACATATTATATGATGAGGTACCTAGAATAGTAAAATTCATAGAGATAGAAAGTAAAATAGTAGTTGCTAGGAGCTGGGGAGGGGGGGAATAGGGAATTATTGCTTAATGGATACAGATCTCAGTTTGTGATAATGCAAAAGTTCTGGAGATGACTAATGGTGATGGCTGCACAATGATGTAAATGTACTTACTGCTACTGAACTGTATACTTAAAAATGATTAAATGGTAAATTCAATATTTTATTTTACCATAATGGAAAAAATGGGTATTATTGTTAAAATAATTTTTTAACTGAATAAACTGGTAGAACAAAGCTGAACAGAGAACTAGCTAACTTCAAGAAAAGACGCTAATTATTCAGAACACAATACAGAACGACAGAGAAATGGAAAATATGAAAGATAGGCTAAGAGGCATGGAAGGTATGGTAAGATCTAACAGACTTCAAACACAAGTTCCAGACAGAAAATATGGGAAATAAAATTTGAGAGAATGGCAAAAAAATTCTCCAAAATTGTTTAAGGACACCAATCTTCAGATTTCAAAGCCTAGAGAATATTAAGTATGATAAATAAAATCAACTTTTAAAAATATAAAAATGAAAGTACAGAACACCAAGGACAAAGAAAAAACTCTAAAACTATCCATAAAGAACACAGATTGCCTATAAAGGAATGACAATTACACCGACTGGATTTTTTCAACAGCAATAAAAACCAAAACAGAATAAAATAAGATCTATAATGAGCAAAGAAAAAAATAACTGCTAATCTGGAATATATATTGAGGAAAACCATCTTCAGAAATGACATTAAAGACATTTTCCAACAAATAAAACATTTTCCAACATACCTTCACTAGAGAAAACTCTAAAAGATACATTTCAGGCAAAGAGAAAACGATCTCAGATTCCCAGATCTTAGAGGTCTCAGATACAAATGAGAATGATGAGCAAAGACATCTGTAAATACAGTATATAGGCAAATCAAAGCAGCAGTGTTTAAAACTGCTTTAAATTTATAATTCTTTAAAGTATAAAATGAACTATAGTATACACACTATATACTACAGTGCATGCTTCTGTAAGGGTAATAAAAGTAAATTCTAAAAATCAATATAAAAGATTCTCTTCTGGCCGGGCGCGGTGGCTCACGCCTGTAATCCTAGCTCTCTGGGAGGCCAAGGTGGGCGGATCGTTTGAGCTCAGGAGTTCGAGACCAGCCTGAGCAAGAGCGAGACCCCATCTCTACTATAAACAGAAAGAAATTAATTGGCCAACTAATATATATAGAAAAAAAAAAAATTAGCCGGGCATGGTGGCGCATGCCTGTAGTCCCAGCTACTTGGAAGGCTGAGGCAGCAGGATTGCTTGAGACCAGGAGTTTGAGGTTGCTGTGAGCTAGGCTGATGCCACGGCACTCACTTTAGCCTGGGCAATAAAATGAGACTCTGTCTCAAAAAAAAAAAAAAAAAAAGATTCTCTTCTACCCTTCGTTTTATTAAAAAATATATTTTTAAAAACTCAATATAAGGCCGGGCTAAGTGAACAAAGCCAAACACACAAAGCCACATACTGTATGATTCCATTTATATGAAATGTCCAAGAAAGGCAAATCAGTAGAAGGCTGGGTGCGGTGCCTCACGCCTGTAATCCTAGCACTCTGGGAGGCCGAGGTGGGAGGATTGCTCGAGGTCAGGAGTTCGAAACCAGCCTGAGCAAGAGCAAGACCCCATCTCTACTAAAAATAGAAACAAATTAATTGGCCAACTAAAAATATTTAGAAAAAATTAGCCGGGCATGGTGGCACATGCCTGTAGTCCCAGCTACTCAGGAGGCTGAGGCAGAAGGATTGCTTGAGCCCAGGAGTTTGAGGTTGCTGTGAGCTAGGCTGACACCACAGCACTCTGGCCCGGGCAACAGAGTGAGACTCTGTCTCAAAAAAAAAAAAAAAAAAAAAAAAAAATCAATATAGAAGAAAAATTAAAAGACTATGAATCATTCCCAAAAAAATCTAGAATGTTTCACAAAACTTGGTCTTTTAAATTGAAACAATAAGAAAATGGATTATTGCATTCAACAAATACCTACTGAGTGCCTAATCTGCCTAAACCTGAACTGAGGTTTAAAGATTTCTAACCTCCCTTCTCCATCTTTATCTTGCTAGCCCTATAGATTTGCACTAACAAAGTAGCCACTCACGGCCGGGCGCGGTGGCTCAAGCCTGTAATCCTAGCTCTCTGGGAGGCCGAGGTGGGCGGATCATTTGAGCTCAGGAGTTCGAGACCAGCCTGAGCAAGAGCGAGACCCCATCTCTACTATAAATAGAAAGAAATTAATTGGCCAACTAATATATATAGAAAAAATTAGCTGGGCATGGTGGCACATGCCTGTAGTCCCAGCTACTTGGGAGGCTGAGGCAGCAGGATTGCTTGAGCCCAGGAGTTTGAGGTTGCTGTGAGCTAGGCTGACGCCACGGCACTCACTCTAGCCTGGGCAATAAAGTGAGACTCTGTCTCAAAAAAAAAAAAAAAAAAAAAACAAAGTAGCCACTCACCACATGTAGCTATTTACATTTAAATTAATTAAAATGAAATAAAACTTAAAATTCAGTTCTTCTGTAACACTAGACAATTATTAGTGCTCAATAATCATATATGGGCATCCATATTAAATAACATAAATATAGAACAGTTCCATTATTACAGAAAGCACTATGAGACAGTACTGCCATATTTCATTATAACACAGAAATACATTTTAGTTAGTCATCTTTGTGTTGCTATAGCAGTGGTCCCCAACCTTCTGGGCATCAGAGACCAGTTTCATGGAAGACAAAAGGGGTAGAGGGGAGGCAGAGCTCAGGCAGTGATGCCAGCAATTGGGAGTGGCTGTAAATATGCTGGCTCACCTGCCACTCACCTCCTGCTGTTCATTCAGCTCCCTGATTTCATGGAAGACAATTTTTCCAGGATGAGGGTGACTGGTCCCTAACAGGCCACAGACCTGTACCAGTCTGCAGCCTGGGGGTTGGGGAACACAGCTATAAGGACTACCTGAAGCTGGGTAATTTATAAAAATAAGAGGTTTATTTGGCTCACAGTTCTGCAGGCTATACAAGAAGCATGACACCAGCATCTGCTTCTGGTGAGGGCTTCAGACTGCTTCCACTCATGGCATGTAGAGGTCACATGGCAAGAGAGAGGGGAGAGGTGCCAGGCTCTTTTTAACAGCCAGCTCTTTCAGGAACTAATAGAGCAAGAACTCACTCATTACCATGAGGATGGTAACAAGCCATTCATGAGGGATCCACCCCCATTACCTAAACGTTTCCCATTAGTCCCCACATCCAACACTGGGGATATCAAATTACAACATGGGGCTTGGGGGAACAAACATCCAAACTACAGCAATGTTGATAATCAAAAAATCTTAAATATAAAAGAACATTTTAAAAGTTAAATAAATTCCCTTTTGAAGTTATTTTATCTCTATCAAATGACAGCTCTTTAGTATTTAAAAGTTTCCTGTTTATTAAATATATATAAACAGTAACAGAAATTGTTCACCATCTCCTATGTCCTAACAAAACTATCAGACACAGAATTAGAAAAGGTGTGGGTGGTAGTACGGTGGCTCAAGCCTGTAATCCTAGCACTCTGAGAGGCAGAGGCTGGAGGATTCCTTGCGTTGAGGAGTTCAAGACCAGCCTGCGCAAGAGCAAGACCCCATATCTACTAAAAAAAAAAAAAAAAAAAAAAAGACAAAAAGAAAGAAAAATTAGCCGGGCATAGTAGTGCACTTCTGTAGTCCCAGCTACTAGCTTGAGTCCAGGAGTTTGAGGTTGACGTGAACTAGGATAACACCACCACACTCCAGCTGGGGTGACAAAGTGAGACTCTGTCTCCAAAAAGGAATGAGGCAACAATAAAAAAATAGTTAAGCACAGTCCTACTGAACTGCAATATAAGCCATGTCATACGGATATGTAAATCTACAGGATGAAAATACAACTATTTCTTGGGGTCATCAGTTTTATTTGAGAGTACTTTTTTTTTTTTTAAGAGACGGGGTCTTCCTCTGTCTCCCCGTCTAGAGTGCAGTGGTGTAATCATAGCTCACTGTTACCTTGAACTCCTGGGCTGAAGTGATCCTCTTACCTCAGCCTACCAAGTACACAGGTGCATGCCACCATACAGCTAGTTTTTAAATTTTTTGTAGAGATGGGGGTCTTGATATGTTGCCCAGAGTAGTCTCAAACTCCCGGCCTCAAGCAATCCTCCTGCCTTGGCTTTCCAAAGTGCTGGGATTATAGGTGTGACCAGTCTGAGAGTACTTTAAAATACTGCTTACATGCATAAAAGATAGCAAAAAGCAAATTTTATATTAATTTTAAAAAATATAACTCTACAGGCATCAGAGACTTTTCAATTTACAACAGGCACACTCTGGGCTGCATCCCTATACTTCTGGGGATACTCATCCACATTCTACCATTGGAAGTACTCTGAGAGAAAAATTTAAGCATTGTTAAAATAAACGAATTATACATGATTTTATTTAACAGAAACAATCTACAACAAAACTCTTATCTATAAAGCAATATCACCTTTAATATCGGAAGCACCAAACTTTTAAATTTCTTTAAAATTAAATGACGGAGGGCCCAAGCTATTTCAACTTAACCTGAACATTGTGCTTTAGGCATTCTAACTCATATTTAAGTATTTCTATAGCAGTTCCAACTTTTTAAATTAACCACAAACACTCAAAGGAAACAAATGTTAAGCCTTAATTTAACAGTAGCTGAGACTAGGTTTCCACCTTAGATTCCTTCCCTCCACCACTCCTGCCCCCAACTCTAAGTGAACCAGGGAGTCAATAAACTTCTCATCTAGACAACTGATGCAATTTCAGTAAGCGCTTATGTTAATAATTGGTTTGTGTACCCAGGAGGACTTCTGTGGCTCCACTTACATAACCCATTATGCACAGTGCCGCACTATTCTTTCTCTAGAAAGCATTCTGAATACTGATATTTGTATAAGGTTTACTTGCTGTATTAAATAAAAAGTCTTTTCTTGCTCTATCTTTCCTATGGAAGAGGTGAAAAGGAAGCCCAATTTCTGCTACTTTGATAAATAACTTGTCAAAGGTGAGTTATTTATGTTATTGGCTAATCAACAGAGTAATGACTTAAAAAGCAGCACCCCCAGGCAACCCCAACAGTCCAACAGTTTTCTCCTGGGGCTCTGGTTGAGCATCACAGTCTTGAACAAATAATTTGGAACAACTTTTATGAACTCAACTGAAAACAGGCTGAACTGCTCCTTGAAATGTACTGTAAGTATTAACTGTGAAACTTGACAAAATTCAATTCAATGGTGCTGAGAGTCACAATGCACCCTCTGTAGGGTAATAGAAGGGCAGAATATACCCCAGACTTAACTTGAATATTCATAAATATGTTGGATGAATACTCTCCCCAAATCCCTCAGATTCTGTTTAAGCCAAGATTTTCGGATTTCACAGAACCATAATCTTTAAAAAGGAGCTGGGGGTAGGGTAACCAGCATAAGGTTGCCAACTTTTATTCTGCCAAGGACATTTAAAACAAAACAAACAACAACAACAAAAAAAAAACCCTACCAATTACCCATCACCACTATTTCATAAAAGAATATGTTCCCACCAAAAATAGTAAAATGTAATTTTAGAAAAAAATTATCTTCTCAATTCAATAGATTTAGCTTTATGAAAAGCTAACTACATTCTCATTTCACTTCAGACAAGTGAAAACTTTGTCATAGACTGACAATAGTCTCACAGTTCTGCAACTGGGAATCACAGGTCTAAGTGGCTAGCTCCCATTTAGACAAGAAAAGCACTGATAGCACATGCCCAAACCAAATATTAACCTGTTAAATAATGAGGAAATGCAGGCTTGGAGGGGTTTAGGGACTCTCCCAAGGTTGCAAATGAAGGATTTTGACAGAGGTCTAATTCCAGAGTTAAAGTTCCTAACCATTACGCTAAGTTTCCTCTAATATTCTTCCAATGTTAGTTATAAAGATCCACCCTCATCCAGTCACCTTTGTGACCAATGACAACCAAGGAATTTCCAAGACAGCTGGAGGGAGTGAGAGGTGTACTCCCTGGCCATCACTTAGACTAAAGCTAAATGGAACTCCTGACCTTTGCCTCATTAATACCAGGCTCGCTGAAACTAAGCCAAACAGCCCAGACAAAGCACACACAAAATCCCCTGCCTCCAACAACACTGACACAGGACTCTTTGGACATTCCCAAGTGCCTGTGATATAGTGAAAAACATATTCCTGAAAAACAAAAGGAATGTATTAATTCTCAAGAAGGAAATAAAGACTTCCATGGTAACTCAGTCTAAAAATAATAAACTTGCCCTCAAAAAATTACAAATTTAAGCCTCATTCGGCAAACTATTACAATCTTTTACACATTAATACACAAGTTCCCCCATTTAAACACCTAAACAGAAAACCACATGAAATTCTATAAATTTATAGTTCTTGAAGTTTTCAAAACAAAATACATAAGTTTCACATATGAATTATACAATGGATAAAATTATCTTATTTTATCCCTCTAGGCTAATCAGAAGATTAGAGACAAAACTACTCATGTTAACCAAAGTACTTATCGAAGAGAGTTGGAAGAAAAATATGTAATTAAATACCATTTTCTATAAAAGGCAATATTAACAGTTAGCCATAATAAGATACAAATATTAGCTTTGAATAGTCAGAGGTTCTTGATATTGAAACCAAAACCGAAGTTACACACATAAATAAATGGAATACTGTATCAGAGATTTGCTTCTAAATCCTCACATATCACTTGTCAAACAAATGTCCAAAAGAAACAACCAAACATAGCTTTCAAGTAACCAAAGTCTGACACTCTGGACCAAATAAATCTGAATAGTTTGTCCTCCCTGAAATAGGGTAATGGCAGCATAGTATTCTTGCTAGCAAGGGCAAGAAAATTATATTTCCCTATTGGATTTTTAATCATCAGATTCTTTCTACTCCATCTGAATTTGTAATGTGAGGGAGCAGTACACAGACTATCAAATTCTTTACCCAGGGCATAAAATAATCTATTTAGGTATCTTTTCCTTCTGTTTTAAATAGATGCTATCTTAAATAAAGATTTTTTTATTTTTCCTTTCCCTCCACACTCTTCCTTGGCATTTTCATCTTCTTAGATTCAACTAGTACACCTATTTGTATTATTCGCAAACCCATGCTTGATATATGCCTAGCCCCTGACCTATCTCCTGAACAGCAAGCCCAAGTTTCCAAAAGCCTCTGGGCATTTCTAGTGTTTAACTAGTATACAAAAAACTCAACATATCCAAAACTGATCTTATTACGCACTTCCTTACCCATATTTCTAATAACAGTACCACCATCAACATTGCCTACACCTAAAAAATATAATCTTCAATTTCCATCTCCAAACTTTCCCCAACAATCCCCTCTCCCTTGCCCACCTACTAAATCAATTGCCAAGTACTACTGAGCCTTCATTCTCATCCCATTACCATTCTCATCCCATTACCATTGCCCCTGCCCAGTATTTATACTATATTGAAAGTCAGGTTTTCCATAACAAATCATTCTGCATATCACATTATTAGACCTCTCATTACCTTCCAAATGCTGAAAATCTAAATACAGCATTTAAACATGCTCTACAGTCTGGTCCCAACTTAAATTTCAAACCTCATCTCTTATTCCCCAAAAATGAACCGTATATTCTAGGTAATCTGGTCCACTAACTCTTCTTCAAGTACACAGTGAACTTTCCCACCTCCACACTTCTGTTCACATCATTTTCTTTATTTGAAAGGCCTTCTTCACCCACCTACTCCCAACCCATAAATATTTGTCTTAGAAAAGTCTTACCCTCTGCAACACTGAACTCATGATGTAGTGGAAACACACAGGCTTTGGCACCAGGCAAAACTGGATTCAAATTGGGGCTGTTACCTGCTAGCCACATAGCCCAGGCAAGTAACTTAACATATTTGAGCCTCACTGTCCTCATTAGCAAGAAAGATACTTATATGTTGCTGTGAATATAAGATATATATAATGCAACTAGCATAGAGCTTGGTGCTCAACAAGCACTCAATAAATAATAGCTTCAGAGCTATTCTTATAAATATTACCATATCTTCACTACTTTCCATGATTACTTAAGCTAAAAATGAACCCTTTTCATTTTGTACAACTAATTCCAAACTTTAGATCAAACCACCCATGTGGGTATTTACAAATATTTCTTTCTCTTATAAATATTTATGCAAATATCTTACATCCCCTTCTAGATTTCAAATTCCTAAAGGCCAAAGACTTAATCTTTGTATCCTATAAGCATAACACAGTGCTTTTATGAAGCACTCAACATCCACCTCCGATGTTAAGTTCCAATTAGAAAAAAAATTTTTAGTATGCCTAAACAATACAATTCAACTCTTCAGACACACCTAACAAAATTATTTCCAAACCATGAATTTTAGTTATGACTGTATCTTTATTTATTCCAACATGGTTGCCTAATATAGCCTGATTCATAGCAAATGCTCAATATTTGTTGAATTAACTTGAGAAATATAATAAAATTTACAATGCCTAAGAATATCTGATTTTCCCCAATCACCTTTTTCTACTCTTACAATTCTTGAAATATTTCTCATCTAAACACGTTAACTATCATACCTACAGTAAGGATGCATAACTATAACTTAACTCTTTTTCCAGATTCTCTCATTTCCAATATTCCAATCCTATGCTTTAAACAACTAAGCACTTCAAATGTCTAAGAAGCTACAGTTTCCATCTAAATCTAAACTTTGTGCAACTAATTTCTCTCCACAATTTTTTCCAAGGACTTTTAAAATCACCCACCCTTTGCCTATTCAAGATCAACAACCTTGAAATAAATTTTCCTTTGCATAGCTGAGTTCACTGAACTTTTCACTTCAGTCTATTTTCCCTAATTCATGGTATTACCTCCCCTTCAAGTGGTGGGAGGAGACAGAATGACATAAGTATCAAAAAAAAAAAAACCTACAGTATAAGTCCTAATATAAGCACAATATGAGTGATGAAGATAGTGTCACTAGTTTTCGTGAAGGTCATCTGTGTATACCTTACTCTGCAAAAATCTGCAGTAACTCCATCCCTTGGGGCCATAATAAAAAAAAATCGCCATTAAATGTGGAAAAGGATATTTCCTACAGACCTTTTTAACAATAGTTTACCACCTAAAGTCTGTTCACTACATCAGGAGATGTAGAGATCTGTACCTACACCACCTTCACCTGTAGGAAACTCTCGGTTTATCCGAGGTAAACACTTCATAATATAAAGTTAAAAACACAAAACGCCCTGCTCACCTCTGTGTGAACCTCTGCATTGCAGCAACAACTAGAACAATATAAAGAATCTATTAGGAGAAATCAAGAAAAATTTTTCTTTAAAAGTTAAGGAAAATGACAGTTCTAAATAGGAAGGTAAACAAACTTTGGGGGAAAGAGGCTATAGTAATTGTCCAGCCTTTGCAATCAATTCGTGCAACTGAACTCAGCATACAACTCCGATTTCACATTACCACAAGAATCTAAGAGCGTAGATTAGAGAATAACATTTTTTTATATCTGCAAAAAAAAACCTGCGGAATTTATCTGAAGTACTAATTTTCCTCAAGCAAGTTTTTTGTTTAGTTTTGTTTTTTGTTTTGTTTTGTTTTGTTTTGAAACGTGACTTCCACACAGCTTCAGTAAGCTTTCAAGCGAGTAAAGATCATGCGGGGCATGCTGGTGCCACGGTGACCTACGTATCCAGAACCCGCTCCGAGCGCAGTCCAAATTTATCCATGGCAACCCCGGAGCGGGTCTGGATGAAAAGCTCTGCGAAAGATCCCTGGCATCCACACAGGCAGCGCCCCACCCTGGGACAGAGAAGACGACACCCCTGGGACCCGGGCTAATTACTGAGCCCGGGGACAGACCCGGAGGAGGAGAAAGTCGAGAACTAGAGCCCAAGATTGAGTCTAGTGCCCAGGTTCCTTGCCCCAGGTCGGACACAGAAAACTAAACTGGGGAGGCGGCGGGATCTGGGGGAGCAGACAGAAGGGGTCGGGCGGACGGAGGCCCAGCCCATCCTCACTCTCGAGCCCCAGCAGCAACAACAGCTCCGGGAACCCCCTCCTCGGCTCCGCCCCGCCCACCCCACGGCCACGCAGCCCTCTGCTTCCCGCGCCGCCAGCGAGGCGAAGACAGCGGAGGTCAACAACCCCCTTCCCCGGACCCCGACAGCCGAGCCCGCAGCCCGGAGCCGGCAGCGGGCAGCGGGACACGAGAACGCCAGCGCCGACGCGGGCCCGCGGCCGTCCCAGTCCGTTTTCCTGGCCACTCACCGTCGGCCCGGGCGCTGGGAGGAGGCAGGGCGCGGGTCGGCGGGCGCAGACCTTCGGACTCCGACCCGGGCTAGAGACCCTACTTGGAGCCGATGGAGCCTCAGCGGCTATGCCTACAAGGCCTCTCTCCGGCCCGAACCCTGGAAAAGCACTTCCGGGGGAGCGGGGGAGGGAAGAGTTTTGGCACCGGAACTGCTCGCCGCCTGGAGCTGCCAGGGCCTCCCGGGCTGGGCGGGGCCTCTCCCGCCGGGCGACCGCAAATCCGCCCCCGGGCTCCTAGCTAACCCTTTCGGCCCCGCGACCCCTCGGTTCCCTCGGCTGCGGCTTCACCCTTTACTTAGCTGCTGTTAGTGTCGTTCTGCTCTAGCCACCTAATTTTACAGACAAGGAAACCGAAGCTCAGAGAACTTCGGTGCAAAAGTCCAGCGCATACACCCGGGCTCCTGACTTTCTCCAGTATTCTGAACACCCCAATCTGCCTCCTTTAAAAATGATAGTTAACATTTATTGAATGCTTTCTACCTAGTGGGCACTGTATTAAGCCCTTCGGGTGCTTTAACTCATCTAATCATCCCCAAACCCGTTGAGGTTGGTGCTGTTTATTTGCATCTTGCCAGGGAGGAAAAGGGCCAATGGTACTAAACCCAGTATCACAAACGTTGGCTTATTTTATTTTAATTCATGTTGTGTGTATAAATCTTATCTCTCCCTAACAAGGTTTTTATAATACTTTAAGGACAGGAACCAAATTATATTTCTATATTCTATCATCACTTGCAACTTCAAGAGGCTAGAGTTGGAGAGCTCTGGAATCTTACTGCCTCCATCCCTTTATTTACTTTTACTTTTTTTACCCTAGCAAGTTATAAAATCATCTCTGGTTATTGTAGGAATTGAAAATGATAATGAGTGATAAACATTTCAGACTATCTAGCACTGGATTAAAGTCAACGATTCTTTTATTTTTATCTCAGCAATATGCAACAGAAAACGTTAGTTAAGGAAACAATAAGAAAAGAGTAGAGGTTTTTACAATGGGAAAAGTGAAGGTAAGTGAGCCAAAGAATAGCCTGGAGCCACTCTAGATACTTCTGTATCTCTGAGCCCAGTAAGTGTGTAGATCTACAGAGTCAGACGCCAAGCCGGGGAAAGAGAGGGGTGGGAGGAGAGGTGGGGATTCCTCAGCCACAAAATCAGAAAGGCACTATCTGAAGCAGCTTCTGTATCTGAGGCCAGATACAGGGGAAGAAAAAAAGCCTGTTAGTATGCATACTATCTACAAAACAAACGTACAGACATCTCTTGAAACTGTGGGGGAAGATGATATAAATTTTCTACTAAGAAAGGCAGGGGAAATGGAAATAGTTGAGAACCAGTTATTACAAATTTAAGATGCAAACAGTGCCGTGCTATTGGCTTTATTTGTAGTACTTTCGTATTTATTTTATTTTTATGATCACAGAAGTGTTTGTAAATACTTCCATAATACCCAAATGCAAGCAGCCTTCTGTGCCTCAAGAGTGTGAAGAAGGGTCCAGGTCTGGCGAGGTGGGCAGATTGCTCAAGGTCAGGAGTTGGAAACCAGCCTGAGCAAGAGCTAGACCCCATCTCTACTATAAATAGAAAGAAATTAATTGGCCAACTAATATACATACAAAAAATTAGCCGGGCATGGTGGCACATGCCTGTAGTCCCAGCTACTCGGGAGGCTGAGGCAGGAGGATCGCTTGAGCCCAGGAGATTGAGGTTGCTGTGAGCTAGGCTGAGACCATGGCACTCATTCTAGCCTGGGCTACAAAGTGGGACTCTGTCTCAAAAAAAAAAAAAAAAAAAAAGAGTGTGAAGAAGTCAAAGACAGCCTGGGCTGACAGGACTCACTAACAACTTGTCTTTCCACTCCAGGCCTAGAGGCATAGTGAGAGAACTCCTTAGTCACAAACATTGTCAGGCTCTGTGCAAGATGCAGAGGTGCTAGAGGTTGGTCATTTAACCTTGTCACCTAACTGGTAAATGGTGCATCCTGGATTTGAACATGGGTCTGTCTTCTCAGATGCTTTTCACCACTACCCCAATAGTTCTCAAACTTGAGAGTGCATCATAATCACCTGGAGGGCTTGTTAAAACAGATTGCTGGGCTCCACCCCCAGAAGTCCCTGGACTAGCAGCTCAACCTCATCTGTGAACTTGTTACAGATGCACATTACTGGGCCCCACCCCAGGCCTTGTGAATCAGAAACTCTAGGGTGGGACCCAGAAATCTGTGTTTTAACAAGCCCGTCAGGAGATTCTGATACACTCTCAAGTTTGAGAACCAGTGCACTAATACCTTATCTTACACATATTCCTCTTTTTTTCTAATTATCCCCAACAGGAGAAACTCTCCTGAAGCAAAAGTTCTTCCCATTAAATTAAATAATTTATTGAAGGTTTTTTATTCATGTTTTACTCTTGGTGGGAGATGAGGCTGGAAAAAAATTAGTATTAATGGAGGATTCTTTTAGATTACTTTAAATTTGTACTGAAATTTAACCAGATAATACTGGGTTAGGGGTGGAACTAATCTTATTTGAGAATTACTCTGTGCCAAGACTTTACATGCATTTTCTAAATTAATCTTCACTATGCTGCTATGAGGTTTTATGGTCGTAATTTTACAGATGAGGATAACTGAGACTTGGTTGAAGTAATTAACTTAAAGCCACATTCTTTTTGTTAAGGGGCAGAATCAGGATTGTTTGAACAAAGATCCCTCTAATTCCAAAACTCATGTTCTTTCTACTTTGTGGCTGGAGCCTGGAGAACTAAATTCCAGTGTGGGTTCCACCACTCCAGCTATGCAACATTGAGTAAGCGATTTAATCTCTATTTCAATTTCTCCATCTATAAATAATGTTATCATAAATCTGCCCTTCCCACACTGGAATGTCAGAACAAATGAGGAAATTAAAGTGTAAGCACTTTGAGCTTTTTGAAGAAAAACAGTAAAAAGGCAAGTTATTATGGTATTGTATGTTTAGGCAAGTGTTGCTATGTGAGCCTGGGCATTGAAATCTTTCCTGGTTATCTCCTGATTCATATAGAAGAGTGCCAAAGAAAAAGTTGTTTGACTTCATTTGCTAGTGTCTCCTGGAGGTAAAAGAAGATGACAGAAGCTTGTATGCATCTCTTTTAAAAATTACAGGGAATCTCTCACCAGGTTCATAGGCTCCAGGCTGTTGCCAAATTGCTGGCCCATCCTCATCCTAGGGATATCTTTTTGACAAACCTTTTTCTTCTGTCCATTCCAGGCACCCCCTCCACCCATCTGCCTCCACTCCCTAAGGAAGACTTAAAATTCCTGTTACTTTATTATGTAGAAGAATTTAACTCTCAATCCTCATCTCAGGCCACACTCCAGGCCACCTTTATTGACACAATCACCAGTTGTGCAATCCCAGGGGGTACCATTCACAAAGAATACAACATGAATAGTGCTCAAGAGGTGCCAAATACAAATGATGCCCCCCGGTACTGTGCAAGGCTGTGGCCCTGTCTAAGCATAGCTCCCACACCAAAAATCCATTAAGGTGTTTTGTTAAACAAAAGAGCCACTTACTCAGGTGTCCACCTGTTGCCAAGGTTTGAAATAATGGGGTTCTTTGTTTTTTGTTTGTTTTAACTCAGACCTGATCCTAAACCACCACCACCACCGCCCACCCACCCCTTTACGTTCTAGCTTCCACACTCTACGATGGTATTTTTCACTCTTGCTGCCTGTCTCCCCACTAGACTTGAAAGATTCTGAAAACTTTGTCATAATTTGTCTTCCTCACCTCTTATTTGTGCTTTGAAAAACATTTGCTTTGAATAATAACACAGTGTACTAGTATATATGAACTAGCATAAGTATATATGGCAAAGATTGGACAAATAGTCCCCTAATGTGTTGTTTGATCCACAGAGTTTTGCACAAGAAATAGAGTCAAAATTTGTAAATTGAGAAATGTCATGTAGGAAAAAAATATCCCAATTTCTGGCATCTCTTGGAAATTTAGCCACTCTGGCAGACATCTGGCATATATCCACAAGGCATCGGTCCCTTTAGCTCAGATGCAGCTGCTGTCTTCTAGTAGTACAATGAGTTGGCCTCACCCATATGTGATATCTTCATGGTAAACACTAAGTTTGGGAACACTGGTATATGAGATCATATGGATGTTTCAGAGAGTATAGAATTCAAGTATAGAATTTTGCCTTATAGAGTTTACGTGTGCTCATAACTATTTATGCCAATGTATTTTCAGGTAATTTTAAATTATTTTTCTGAGGTAGCAGATTGTGGGTACCATGTTGTACCATTTCTAAACAAGCAAGGCAAGTGCACACATCAAATTATAAATATCACTACCACCAACATTTTTTTTTTTTTTGAGTCAGAGTCTCACTCTGTTGCCTGGGCTGGAGTGCCGGAGCATCAGCCTAGCTCACAGCAACCTCAAACTCCTGGGCTTAAGCGATCCTACTGCCTCAGCCTCCTGAGTACCTGGGACTACAGGCATGCACCACTCTGCCTGGCTAATTCTTTCTATATATTTTTAGTTGGCCAATTAATTTCTTTCTATTTTTTAGTAGAGACGGGGTATCACTCTTGCTCAGGCTGGTTTCAAATTCTTAACCTTGAGCGATCCTCCTGCCTCGGCCTCCCAGAGTGCTAGGATTACAGGCAAGAGCCATCACACCCGGCCAACCACCAACATTTTTATAGAGTTGTAACTAATGTTATTTGTCAACTGCCTCGAAAATAGAAAAGACAAATAATAGCACTACTTCAATAAACTTGATGATGATCAACCCTATGAGGTATGATCAAATAATAGCAAAAAATTTCATGATAACCAACTTTATGCAATATGATACTCTCTTTTTTTTTCCAGTGGAGAAACAAAAGCAAAGCTGGTTCAAGTAGCTAGCAAGTGATGGGGCCCGGATTAGAATCCAGGCAGTCTGTCTCCAGAGACACAATCTTAACTGCTAAACTAATATTTATTGATCCTCTCCCACGTACCATGGCCTTGACTGCCTCCCAACTGAAAAAGACTACCAGATTTATAGAAGAATGCACATATCTCCTCCAGGCCTTTTACAAGGCACTGTAATAAACTTATACAGATCCTTCTAATCTCCCTCCCCCTCAAACCCCAAGTCATAGTTATGTGTTTATAATCTTTATTTTCAAAGTGGACAAATTGCCAGATGTCTAAAACTTCTTTTAATTCCCATATATTTCTTGCACAAAGTTTGACTGTGGAGTGAAAGTTATCATGAAGAATCCTGTGCATGTGGTGAACAGAAGGCATCTTTCACAGACAATGGAAGCAGTTTGAAGCAATGTAACATTGACATTGGAAACCAATATCTGTAGTCAGTTTGGGCTTATGTGGTAAAATGGGAGATAGCAAGGTTGAATTTGAGCGAAAATGTCACAGTGACACAAATACAATGAAAGCTCAAAAACAGAGGACCTAAAAGGGAATGCCCATCAATTTTTGGCATATTTTACATTTAATTTTTAATTAAATATCAAGGAAAAAATATTGGAACTGACACCTTCCTTTAAAAGGCTTAAATTTTCCATCCCTCTGCACTACAAGAAAAAGACAAAAAATTTAAAAAGTTAAAAAAAATTTTAAAATTTAAATATAAAAAAAAAGGCTTAAATTAATTAAATTTCTGGGTGTCCAGACTGAGCTATTTAGCAAGTATCAGGGATTTTAAGAGGTTGCATTTCACCCACACTTATTTTTTATCAAAATACGGCCCATCTCACTCTTCCTTAGCTTCTTTTTCAGCAAAATATGCATGATAAATGCATCTTTATATCATAGAGATGTTGTGAGACATAGCTAATAAATGATTATAAAGCATAGTTCTTTGAAGTATAAAGCACTGCATAATTACTAAATATTATAATAATCATCTTTATAATAATAGTAATTTTCAACCAACACATGAACGAGACCCAGATGCCTTTAGTCACCTCCTGATTAGACAAAATTTGTTTGGACTTCCTTATACTTACAGTTTTAACATGGTTTTAATCTTAAACAATAAGATACTATTTAATATGTACCATAAGCTCTTCAGTGCTTAGGATCTTTCTTATGATCTTAATCCAACCTTACTTTATATGTATATATACCAATTTTATTTTTTAGAGATGGGGTCTTACTCTGTTGTCCAGGCTAGATTACAGTGGTGCTATCATAGCTCACTGAAGCCTCAAACTCCTCCTGCCTCAGCCTCCCAAGCAGCTGGAACTATAAGAGTATGCCACCAGGCCGGGCTAATTTTTCTTATTTTTTAGAGATAGGGTCTCTCTCTGTGTTGCCCAGGCTGGTCTTGAATTCCTGACCTCAAATGGTCCTCCCACCTTGGCCTCCTAAATCTCTGGGTTTACAGGTATGAGACACTGCACCCTACCAATATTTTTAAAAACATAAATATATTCATATTGTTTTGTAAATGGTTTTGTGTCAATATTTTAAACATTGTGACCTTTACTAAGTGGCAATCTAAATAAGGAACTTACATCATATCTGCCATTTTACTCCACTGAGAACTACCCCTGTCTAAGGGTTCTATTAGGACAATTTGAATTTCAAAAGCTCTCTTTTCTTGGTAAAGCAAATTTCATTTTCCATCACATTTTCAAGCCAATGTAATGCAATCCTTTTTAAATCTCTACAGAGTGAGTGTATGATGGAGAGAAATCCTGCCGACCAGGAGCTTTCTAAATGGTGACTGTGGAGCGATGCCAAGGAAATCGAATGGTGCCAAACACAGAATCCTCAAGTTGCTCTCTAAACCAACAGAAATTCACTGAGAACTGGATTTCACTGAGGCAGGAAGTATTTCACCTACAAAGATAGAGCACATGCGGAGATTATATTTGGCACCAGGGAATAAAGAAGAAAAGTAAAGCTACACTGTATTTCAGGAGACAGTAAAAAGAGAATATTCCCTGAAGAAAAGGCCAAGGACCTTTGGTGAAGGAAGAAAGAATGTTTAAGCAATAGTTTATAACTATACATATTTAAAATGTTTTCCTTACGGTAAATTAACTGCTGAAATTTTATTATTCCTTCAACAAGCCAAATGCATTTAGAAGATACAAACACAAAGAAAGAGAGGGAGATCCAGAGTTATTTCAAATTTTTAAAATTATATTTATGTGAAATAACCCTGGATTTAAACTACTACAAATGTTTATTGCATGCTTACTGTGACCAAGGCACAGGAAGTCAAGGGAATACCAAGAACTCTAAGTTACAGAACAAGTCCTCTAGGAATAAAAATGCCAGTTTGGGAGACAAGTTACAGGCTTGTGGAAAAAGAACCAAAATAATGCTAAGCATTGGGTGGTAGATGCTGAATGAATAATAGAGTCATTAATTTTTGGAGACATCTTCCATCACTCATGGTCTCAGGACCAAGTAAGAGATGGAACTTAAATAGTGTCTAAAAGGATTTGTAGAAATTATGGGGAAAGGGACATAAAAAAAGTCCCAGCATTCAAAAAAGCACAGATGAAAGAAAGTACAGAGGACATCTAGGAGACCTTGAGCAGATCCTTTTAAGTGAAACAAAGGGTTCATAGGAGAAAACAAAGTGGGAGAAAACTTTGAGTAAGTATACTGGACCTCTAGTCTGAAAGGCCTTAACTACTAAATTAAGATACTTGGATTTTATCTTTTTAGGGAATAAATAATCAAAACTGGTTTCCTGTGAAACAACATAATTAAAGTATACTTTTAAAAAAAAAATTTTTATTTTTTTGATGGAGGACATTTGCAAAACACAAAAAAAGCTTCAAAAATAAAATAAAAATTACCACCAAAAATATGTTAAACTGCTTGTAGATAAAACTTATAGTGTTTTTCTTATAATATATTTGTATGTGTGTATAAACTGAGATTATGCTTCATTCATTCACATTATTTTGTATTTTCTTCAACATGATTTTTAATAAAATCATGTACTTTTTAAAATTGCATGCATTGTACTTTTTAAAATTCCCTCCTTGTTTTCTCTAACTGCATTGTATTTTCCCATATAAATGCAATACACTATACTATTCAATTTTCCATTTTCCATCCAGGACAAATAACTAAGATTAATCCAAGGTTAACCTAAGCAGTATGTAGAAGGGATTAGAGTAAGGATAAACTGAGAACAGGAGGACCAGTTAAGAAGTGTGTGTGAATATTCACACACTGGAATAGTTTATAACTATTATGAAATACATTACAATATAGCTATTATTTCAAAGAATGATGCTACCCCCAGTGTACTATTATGGAGTGATCTCCAAGATATATTTTCTGGTTTTCTCCTTTTCTCTCCAATCTCTTAAATTTGTAGTGCTCCAGAAGCAAGTCTTTTCCCTTCTCCTTCATCTACATTTCCTTCCCTGGTGATCTCATCCAGTACCCAAGGCTTAAATACTGTCTATATGCTAACGACTTGGTGGCCTATGGAGACAAAGAGTGGTCTACATGCAGAGGTGGATACATGTTTCCTGAAAAAGTTTCAAAATTGTAAGTCGAAAATGCCTGCTCCTCTCCCATGCTATCCACCTGACAGTTATAAATACAAAATGCTAGTGTACTGCCCTTGGAAGGGGTACTTGCAAGTGAGGGGACTTGAAGCTGGGTGTATGTATGCTACAGCTCAAGCCAAGGCCTAGAGACAGGAGCAGAATGATGTTAGAAAGGAATCAGGAAGGGTGTACCACTATCACAAAGTCAGGAGATGGGATGGGTGGAAAAAACCACTTAAGCTCTTTGACCTCTACTCATTCAGATGTGTGTAGAATAATAACCTGAAAGCATCATTTGATTTGGGTTCCTAATAAAGGGCACCTAAGTCATTGTGACAGGGAATGGAGGGAGAAAAAACCTCTGTAAACCAATGTTCCTGAGATATAAAGCAAATGCACATGAATCTCCACTTCTAGTAGCTTCTCCATGTCAAAATTTCTTTCATTGTTTCTATTATGAGGTTTGCTTTTCACCAAATAACCCCCTCAGCTAAACTTTGCAAAGAATTCTTTCTTTCCGTATTGAAAAGGTCTAGCTATTTTTACATGATAACCATTTGCCCTCTATTATAAGTGAGTAGGTCCAAACACGTAAAAATATTTATACATCTCTCCAATCTATAGAAAACCATTTTAGGGTCTTGAAAACAGACTCTTTACAGACGGAGAGAATGAGAGAAATGTCCTCAGTGTGCTGGCTAAAAAATGCAATGTCTGCCCGGCACTGTGCCTCCTCTCATAACAGGGGATGCTCTGCTGAATGAGCCCTTGTATGTCAAGATTCAAAAAGTTCTTGTTTGCTCCGGTCGAACAAAGCTCTCACAGACAGTGGGATCTGCAGGGCAGCCACCAAGTGTGTTAACCCAGCGCTCCCTCTACCACATTGCCGAATAGTTTATCGTAATGGCAGTTCTCACCTTCATGTATAGAGGCCGGTGTTCCTGTTGCCGTCCTGCACAGAGCTCCCACTGACTTCAAAGGAAATGACATAGAACAGAACCCCATGGTGTAAGGAGAAACAAGCACCATCTGATCAGATTCAGGCTATATATTTTTTTTCATTCTCTCTGTATAAATGGCTAAATTTATAGACAGAATATCTAAAGGCCACCTTTCACTCCAGCAGTTTATGAATTGTCAGATATACACTCACTTATTGGGAAGCTCAACACTGAACTGTTTTTTTATGTGGGAGGGAAAGGGAGTGGATTGTGTCGTAGACAAATCCATCTCAATCCCACGTATTTCTTGGTCTGTAAGACCCCTAAGAGACCAGAGTGATTTGGGTCTAGGGTAGTGGTTCTGTGTTACTTAGAGCTGGCCTTAGACCTGGCAAACTATAAGGAAGAGAGGAGGGAGAGGAGGGAGGAAAGAGAGGAAGAGAAAAAAGAAAGCATAAGAGTATATTTATTAAATCTCTGGATTGGGGAGGTCTTTCTAAGCTTAAAAGCAAGGGGAGGAGTCATAAAGAATAGATTTAACTACAAAAATATATAAAAAATAAGATAGATTTAAATGGCAAAAGAAGATAGATTTAAATGGGACAATTGTGATAGGTAAAAGATTAATATTCCTAATGTATTAGAATTTTCTACAAATTGACTTAAATATAACAAAATAAATTCCAGATGGGTACAGAGCTAAAACTTAAACTTTCTAAAGACATTTAACAAAAATAATGTGTAAATATCTGACCTCTGGATAAGGAAGGGAGTTTGTAGCTTAAAAATAACATAAATTACAAAGAGAAAGATCAACATATTCCACCATACAAAAAATTTAAATTCTGCAAATTAAAAACAATTAAAGAAAATGTAAAATAATTCACTTGGGAAGTATTTTCAACAAACAATTCTGAATTTATAAAGAACTCAAGAAAGTTGATTTTTTAAAAAAGCATTAAGATTTTCATAGTCAAAACAGACAAAGCATTCAGAAAATTCACAGAAACATAAATTAAAATGGTTAACATTTGAAAACTGTTCCGTATTACTAATAACAAATAAGAATAATGTAATAAAAAATTTTTTTGCTTTAAATTGCCAAATATGAAAAAAATGAAACTATGTATTATGGCGTTTTCAAATACAAGCAATAAACAGAAAATGTAATGAAATAGCAACAAAACAAACAAAATACCAAAGAATATACTTCATGAGATATGTGTAGAACCTAAATAAAGGAAAAGACCTTTCCTTCCTTCCTGGCCAGAAGGTGACTTCATGGGGCTGAGGCCTTCATAAGAAGGATGTTCTAGCAAGCCTAAAGTGGCAGCCTAAAGCAACAAACAGCCTAAAGCTGTCAGGAGATTAACAACACACAGTGAGATTAAGCAAACTAGTAGAATATTAAGGATAATGACAATCAAATTTCTCCCTCTCAGAGAAGAGAGGTAAAAACATGGGGAAAGCTAGAATGAGCCCTATGATAATGGTTTAGAACTGAACCTGTAAGTGTGAATTTGTGGTTTTCAATTTATATAGATAGACTTAGAAATAAATATGGATGTAAATGCATGTCATGTATACAAATGTATGTGTCTAAATTTCTAAATACACAGATATGTACATATGTGATGCATACATATATTTCCTAGCTCAGTTAGTGAGGCAACCTGGGAGAAGCAATGCCCCTGGTAACAATGAGCACCCCTACTACACTTCCAAATACTGCCCTCTCTTCTCCACATTAACTCTGCTCTTTGGGGATCTCAACCATTTCCAAAAGCTTCATGCTGATAATACTTACATTTATCTGTCAAGACTAGACCTTTCATCTAAATCCCGGATTAATATATTCAAATTGGTTTTTTGTTTGTTTGTTTATTTGTTTGTTTGTTTAGAACCTGTTGCCCAGGATGGAGTGCAGTGGTGCAATCACAGCTCACTGTAACTCAGACTTCTAGGTTCAAATTGCCTTGGCCTCCCTGAGTAGCTGGGACTACAGGTGCATGCCACCACGCCTGGCTAGGTTTTTTGTTTGTTTGTTTTGAGACAGGGTTTCACTCTGTCACCCAGGCTAGAGTGCAGTGGCATCATTATAGCTGACTGCAACCTCAGATTCCTGGGCTCAAGAGATCCTCCTGCCTCAGCCTCCTGAGTAGCTGGGACTACAGGCAAGCACCACCACGCCCAGCTAATTTTTCTATTTTTTGTAGAGACAGGTTCTCGCTCTTGCTCAGGTTAATCTCAAACTTTTGGCCTCAAGCAATCTTCTGGCCTCAGCCTCCCAAAGTGCTAGGATTATAGGCATGAGCCACTGAGCCCAGCCTGACTAATTTTTTTTATAGAGATAAATGAGTCTGAAGATGAGGCAGAGCATAGCATGTTCAGCAAGCTAAAAGCCTTAGGGCTGGAGAGGAAAGTTGAGGAATGGAGTCATGATGAATGGCAAGAGATGAAGCTATATAAATAAGCTGATATAATGGTAAACCTCATTAAACAGTTTCTCTTGAGGAAATGGGACAGCCATTGGAAGGTTGTATGCAGGGAGTAACATGATCAGTTTTGTGTTACACGAAGGTCATTTTAGCTGCGTTGTGTATAAGGGATTGAAGACTAAGAGTTAGGGGGCTATGGCACCAATCTAAGTGAAAGCTGACAGGATGACAGTGACATAAACTAGAACAGGAACAATGGTAATGTGAAAAATAAGACAGACTTGAAGGGCATTTAAAAAGTAGCAGTGGCAAAAATTAGGCATTCAATAAATAATTTGATAAATGATGTGGGGACAAGTAGTTAACTATTTGGAGGAAAAGAGTAAGACCCTTATTTCAAAATTAGATCAAAATTAACTTTAGGTAGGTCAATTAAAGATTTGAGTGCTTAAAAAATGAAATTATGAAACTATCAGAAGACTTCAAGATGACACATTGAAGTACCCCATCTCTTTCGAATCCACTTGTAATAGGAGAGTAAAATATAAAGCTGATGACACCCCTCTTCCTGATGCTACCGCATTATATGGAGCTGTGGACTGGAGGAGGTAGGACAGAGATACAGCAACTAAGAACTAAACAAAGTCGACCACTATTTCAGTGATTGAATCTGTGATATCCCTATTATCCCATAACAGGAACATTGAAATGCTGCTATAAGACCTGAGTTTGGATTAAGGAACCAGAGTCTGGGTGGAGGTAGTCACAAAACTGCTAGATAAGGAGGAGAGAGCCCAGGAAGTGGGGGAAGCAAATAAAAACAACAACAACAAAATCCCCCCCAAAATATCCTTACTTAAAATGAGTCTGGAAAACCTAAATTCTAAAACACATAACAATAAAACTAAGGCTAAGAAAAGATTGGCAGTATCGTCCGGTATTTCCTCCTCCAGGTATGGCAGTCTCTTGGTCTCCCAAGATTAGGGATTAGGGTGAGGCAGGACCAACATGGGGGCCTGAGGCCCAACCTCATCCTTCCTCCCAGGTGGGGCAATTGCACCAAGATAACAGCACCCACTTTCACCCCTAGGCGACCCAGAATTCCTCACTATCTTTCTAACACTTTGCCATGATAGACAGCGGCTGTTCCTTTAGCCTAGGCCCCCAATTAGAAGACATTTGAATCAGATCTATAGCTGGTCCACAGCCTAGAGCAGAGCTATAATCGACCTCTAGCTCATATATAACAAGAGCAAGAAATAAATGTTTGTTGCAGTAATCCACTGAGATTTGGGGTTTGTTATCTCAACAATGTTGACTAATAAAACTCCCTTTAAACTCCCTCCAGACTCATATATCCACTTGCCATCTGGCACCTACACTTACATATGTAAAAGGCATCTAAAACTCAGTAGGTTGAAAGATGAGCTCCTGATAATTCTCACCAAATCTAGTCTTCTTGAAGTCTTTCCATTATCAATGAATGGAAACTCCAATCTTTCTGGGACAAAAAAACTTTAGTCATCCTGATTTCTCACTTTTGCTTCTATTCCATGTTCAACTTATTAACAAATCTTGTTGGTTCTATTTTCAAAATAAATCCAGATTCTAGAAATTTCTCACCATCTTCACTGGTACCACCTTGGCCCAAGCCATGATCATCTTTGCCTATTTAATGTTACAGCCACAGCAATTCACATCAAGGCAGTGGTCACCTTTGCTTTTTCATAGTCTCAGCTCCTAAGCTTTGGTAGAGAAAGTTCCTCTAGAGTGAGAAAACAAAAGTTAATCAATAACTACCCAATAAATGCTACCCAACATCAGCTGGGGGCAAAGTTACTCGTGGGTTATCTTTGAATTATCTCTATCACTTTTTACCACCTCATCACTATCATCTTAGGCCAAGCCCCTGTTATCTTTCACCTGGGTTATTCTAAAAGGCACTCAGTTTACTCCTGCTCCTGTCCTCCAGAGTGGGCCTTTTAAAGCAGTAAGTCAGATTGTGTCACTCCTTTACTGAAACTTTTCCTTCCTCAAATGGTTTCCCTCCTCGAGAAGAGAAAAAAATCAAGTCTTTATGATGGTCTCCAACACCCTTTACATTCTTCACACTCGCATCCCCACCTTATTGCTCAAATCTCATCCCTTACAGCCCTCATTTTCTCATTCAGCTTTGGCCACAGGGGCCTCCTTCCTGCTTCTTAAACACACCATGTATGCTCCCACTTCGGGGCCTTTGCATTGGTTGTTCCCTTTACCTAAGATGCTCTTCCACCAAATGTCTCTATGGCCTGTTTTCTTACCTTCTTCAAGATTTCACTCAAATGTCACCTTCTCAGTGAGACCTTCCTCAACCACTCTATTTTAAATTGTCCACAACTCCCTATTCCTGTTCTCTGCTGTATTTCTCTCTACAGGATTCATCACAGAGTATGTAAAATTTAACATATGACAAATTTTACTTATTTATTGTTTCTCTTCCTAACTAGAATGTAAGATTCATGAACTAAGAAGGTTTTTTTTTTTTTTTTTGGTCTGTTTTGTTCACTATAGTTGTATACTCTGAGCATAATAAGTGCTTAATAAATATTTGTTGAGAGAATCAATATAGCTAACAGGTATAATATCCGGAATATATAAAGGACTTCCATGTATCAAAATAAAATGTAAAAATAACCAGTTGAAAAATTAGCCAAGGATATAGATAATGAATTTACAAAAAACCCTCACATAATCAATAAACCCCAAAAAAGGGATTTAACCTCACTGGTAATGGATGAATTAAACAAAAGGGGATATCTTTTCGTAACCATCCGAATGGCAAAAATTGTAAAAGTTGTAAGCACTGGCAAGGATGTAGAGGAGCAAGAACTCTCATATATTGCTTGCACAACTTTGGAGATTTGCAATATCTATTAATAGTAAAAACTAGAAATGCATGTACCCTCTAACCTAGCAATTCCAGTCCTAGATATAAACCCAAGAAATGAGTGCTAACATGTCTTTTTACAAGAGATGTGTACAAGAATGTTCATGTCAGCATTATTAACAACAGGCCCAAACTGGAAACTCAAATGCCCATTAATAGGAGAATAAATACATAAATTTGGTACATGCATACAATGGAGTATTTTACAGCAATGAAAATGAGAAAGGTACAGCCCAGCACAACAGCTTGAAAGCTATCTGAAACTACCTGAAAGCCAAAAGGCAAAGGAGGCTGGATGATGTTGTTCCTTTTGACACAGCACAGAGCAGGGAACGGGTAGAAGTTGTAGGTTCTGAGAGCAAACAGGGAAATGACAGGCACACATTGGAAGTTGGGTTTGAGTGCAGCTCTTCTTGTTGGCAAGATGGATGGGACCCTGGTCCAGTTGGCCCGTTTCCAGACAACCTAAAATGAGCTTCTGGAATAATTTTTGGATTATCCTGTTTGTCATTCTGTAATCTATTTCCCTGTATATTCTTCACTCCCTTTATTTACTCACTTCATTAATTAACTCTTCATCTATCGGGTAATGTATTAGGTGTTACAAAGGACAGAAGGAAATAAAAGACGTGTACCTTGTCCTTTGGGAGTTTAGAATCTAATTTCAAAGACGATATTTATCAATGATGAAGTGACATATTCATTTGCTCATTAAAAAAGAAAAAAAGTATCCTAAGGTAGTATACCAATCATCTTGGGAACTCAAGCCAGAAAGGGATTACTTCTGACTCAGGTAGGCAAGGAGATTTCTAGGAGAAAGTGGAACTTCAACTATATTTTAGAAGTGGATTAAGGTTTCAGTGGGCACATATGGGGAAAAGCTCATGAATAAGAACTCCTGATGGAACAGATCCCAAGTGAGGTTCACACAAGGGCATCCAGTAGGGGTGGACTGAAACACAGGATAAATACAGGGAAGACCAGGGAGAGAAGGGTAAATCAGGCTGAGAGTCTATATTGAAGAGTTTTTGTAAGGGATGATAAGGAGTTTTATTTATTTATTTATTATTTTGAGACAGGATCTTGCATTGTTGTTTTGGGTAGAGTGCAGTGACATCACCATAGCTAACTGCAACCTTAAACTCTTGGGCTCAGGTGATTCTCCTGCCCCAGCCTCCCAAGTAGCTGGGACTACAGGCATGTGCCATCATGCCCGGCTAATTTGTCTGTTTTTTTGTAGAGACAGAGTCTTGCTCTTGCTCAGGCTGGTCTCAAACTCCTGGCCTCAAGAGATCCTCCCACTCAGGCCTCCCAAAGTGCTAGGATTACAGGCGTGAGCCACCGCGCTGGCCAGGACTTTTAATTTCAATTAATAGGGTTTGATGTCAGAATAGTTGCATCAAAAAATGTTATGGAGAAATAAACTAGTAATCTGGTACTTGCAGATTAGTTTGGAAGAGGGTGTCTGGAAGCATACCTGTAGTGTTATGAGACATACATATACATATCAGTTTTCGTCTACAGTTCCTGGCTCATAAGGAACTCATAACCCTCATTACAGTCTTTTGTTATGATGTTGGGTGCTGCAAGCCTCAGGAGCAGGCCCCAGGAAACAGAATCTCTCTGCTCTCCTGTCCTTTCACCTTTCATCTACCCCAAGGCAGTATTCTAATCTTCTACACCTCCCTCACCTTTCTGGTTGTGGGTCATGAGACCCTCATTCCAGAGAGAGTACTGCTCCATACCCTGGAGGCCAGTCACATTTACACACAGTTTTTCATAAAAACCCAGAAGACTGGGTCTGAGAGCTTCCAATAGTGGAGTAGTGGAGGATGCTGGGAGGGTGGTGCCCAGGGGGGACATGGAAGCTCCTGCCCCTTCCCCCATATCTTGCTGTATGCATTTCTTCCTCTGTATCCTTTGTAATATCCTTTATAATAAACTAGTAAACATAAGTGAGTGTTTCCGAGTTCTGTGAGCCACTTCAGCAATGGATCAAACCCGAAGCCAGGGTCATTGAAACCCCAACTCAAAGCTGATGGGTGGGTCAGAAGTTCTGGAGGCCCAGACTTGGGACCGGTGTCTTGTAGGGGGGCAGTCTTGGGTACTGAGCCCTTGACCCTGTGAGATCTGAGACTATCTCCAGAAAGCACCAGATTGAATTGGATTAGAGGATACCCGACTGGTATCCACTGCTTGATGTTGAGGGGTGGGGGAGGACACCCACACATTTGAAAATACTAGGGCCAGCCCTTAAATCCAGCCAGGTCTTTTTTTTTTGTTTGTTTGTTTTTGAGACAGAGTCTCACTTTGTTGCCCAGGCTAGAGTGAGTGCTGTGGCATCAGCCTCGCTCACAGCAACCTCAATCTCCTGAGCTCAAGTGATCCTACTGCCCCAGCCTCCGGAGTAGCTGGGACTACAGGCATGTGCCACCATGCCTGGCTAATTTTTTTGAATATATATTTTTAGTTTGTCAATTAATTTCTTTATATTTTTAGTAGAGACGGGGTCTCACTCAGGCTGCTTTCGAACTCCTGACCTCGAGCAATCCACGCGCCTCGGCCTCCCAGAGTGCTAGGATTACAGGCGTGAGCCACCGCTCCAGGCCTCCAGCCAGGTCTTTTTGACTCCAAAGACTAGACTTTAACTCTCTGTTATATTGCCTCTAATGCAATACTGCCAATTATTAATAGATTCTATTCATCTCCATAAGGAGATGGTATGCGTCTGATCTGAGGTGGTAGAGGTAAGGAGTATTACTTCAGAAAGGTCAAAAGCAAAAACATTGAAAATAGCTATTTTCAACCGGAGGAAAGTTTGAATGACTAATATATGTTTTGAGTGATCTGCTTTAGCTGTGGAAATGGGTAAGATTACTAAAGGGGGCAGTATAGAAACCAAGTTGAAGACCAATGATAGAAACTTTTCCCTTTTTAGTGTCAGTTGAAGAAAAATATTCAATAAAAATCTAAATAGGCCTGCACGGTGACTCATGCCTGTAATCCTAGCACTTTGGGAGGCTGAGGAGGGAGAATAGCTTGAGGCCAAGAGTTCAAGAGCAGAAGAGTAAGACCCTATCTCTGCAAAAAATAGAAAAATTGGCTGGGCTCAGTGGCACACGCCTGTAGTCCCAGCTACTCAGAAGGCTGAAGCAGGAGAATCGCTTGAGCCCAGCAGTTTGAGTGAGCTATGATGATGCCACTGCACTCCAGCTTGGGTGACAGAGTGAGACCTCGTCTCAAAAAAAAAAAAGGAAATAAATACTTAGAGGAAGCAGAAGCATTTGAAATGGAAACCTTCATGAAAGACAGGGAAAAATAAATTCTCAAAAAAGATGTAATAATATAAAATGCTTCAGAAAGCTCAGGAAGGATGGACAAAGGTTCTTGGTTTTAATGATAAGGAAATCACTAGTGACCTTCTACAAAACAGGTTCACTCTAATGGCAGAAAAATAATAATTAGTGAACTGGGTATGAGGCAGCAATATGAGTGTCTTTAAAAAAATGTTGGCATGACTTGGTGCCAGAGTATCACGCCACTATTATGTGCTGGTTGCAAGGGAAAAAATGTAGCTTAAGAGAGGGAGTTCTGGCTGTTGCCTCCCTAACTCAATCATCAATGCTGGCATCACTAAAAGTGGGGCAATCAAAAGTAATGTGCCTAAAATGTGTTGCGACATAAATTCCACCGCATCAGCTATAAAAATTCCTGACTGAAATGTTTGACCTGGGTTGAAATCAGCCTTTTTATCTCATCTCCAGTTTATGGGAAATACAGGAGTTAGACAAACATGTTGAACAACACCAAAAAACAATCAGACAAATCCATTAGCTAGGGACAATGGCCCAGTCTTTTCAACAATTCAATGACATAAAAAAAGAGGCCCTACATTAGTTCATATCTGGAATTTCTAAAAAAAAAAAAAAAAAAGGAGGGGAGGGGAGCACTGTTGAAATTAGAAGAACATTAAGCAATACAACAATCTATGCAATGCATGGTCTCTCATTGAATCCTGCATGGAAACAGCTCAGCCATAAAAGACAATTCTTGAGACCATTGGGAAAGTTTCAATATGGTCTATATTATATAATATTAAGGCATTATTATTAGTTTGTTGTGATAGTGATATTGCTTTTTATTATTATTATTTTTTTTTTTGAAACAGAGTCTCACTTTGTTGCCCAGGCTAGAGTGAGTGCCGTGGCGTCAGCCTAGCTCACAGCCACCTCAAACTCCTGGGCTTAAGCAATCCTCCTGCCTCAGCCTCCCGAGTAGCTGGGACTACAGGCATGCACCACCATGCCTGGCTAATTTTTTGTATATATATTAGTTGGCCAATTAATTTCTTTCTATTTATAGTAGAGTCGGGGGTCTCACTTTTGCTCAGGCTGGTTTCGAACTCCTGACCTTGAGCAATCCACCCGCCTTGGCCTCCCAGAGTGCTAGGATTACAGGCGTGAGCTACTGAGCCCGGCCGCGATAATTGCTTTTTAGAGATGTATTCTAAAGTACTTAGGGGTTATACAGCCATTAAAAATGTTTCTATTCTTTAAAGAAAAAAAGTAAAAATGTATAAAAATTTTATAATATATTTATAAAAAAATAAATAAAGTACTTAGGGGTTAAATGTCATGATTTAATTTAATTTAAAATACTTCAGAAAAAGAAAGATGAAGTGAATATGATTAATTCTTAAATCATGGTGCAAGCATATCGGTACCTATTATGTTATTTTACTTTTCCATATATTTTTAAATTATAATAAAATTAAAAATAAGCTTAGGCCAGGCGCGGTGGCTCACGCCTGTAATCCTAGCACTCTGGGAGGCCGAGGCGGGTGGATTGCTCCAGGTCAGGAGTTCGAAACTAGCCGGAGCAAGAGCGAGACCCCATCTCTACTATAAATAGAAAGAAATTAATTGGCCAACTAATACATATAGAAAAAATTAGCCGGGCATGGTGGCGCATGCCTGTAGTCCCAGCTACTTGGGAGGCTGAGGCAGCAGGATTGCTTGAGCCCAGGAGATTGAGGTTGCTGTGAGCTAGGCTGACGCCACGGCACTCACTCTAGCCTGGGCAACAAAGCGAGACTCTGTCTCAAAAAAAAAAAATAAGCTTAGTGGTGGAAAGAAGGTGATGAACTGAGCCAAGGTTGTTCTTGCTGTGGGCATGTCTCTGCGAGGAAGGGAAGGAGCGATCAGGAGAGGGAGGGAGGAACCGTTAGAGCGACGTCAAAGAAGAAGGTTGCATAGGACAGGCTATAAGGACATGAGAAGCATTCAGACCCAGGAGGCACAATCAGCACCTATTCCTCTGAGATCAGAGGGACAACAAATAATGAGTGAAGAGATGAGAACAGTGGAAGACAGCCAAAGTGGGAATGGCCACCCACAATAGTAAACCTAAGGATGCACCAAAAATAGCAAAGGTGGGTTTGGGAACTTGAAGAAGATGAGAAAGTTCTGGAAATGCTGCTGGATACATGCTGCAGGGATGCATTTCTGAAGAGAGGTGGTACCCAGATGGCATTAGCACACATTTATAGTGAATTCAATCAGTGTCATTGCAAGATTTCCTTCAGGCATGCTCATCAACCAGAAGTGGAAGAAAAGCCAAAGAATGCTAGATTTTCCCTAAGGTGGAGGAAGGGAAGGTGACAACCCCACAAATCAAATAAGTGAATGTGGAGTGAGATTGCATTTCTGTTTTTAGTAAGGCCATACCTAAGGAGGCCACATAGGAAGCTCTCTGTGTGAAGCTTTGAGTAAGACTGGGGGGGCATTCCAGACTGTAATAAGAAAGGCTAAAAGGCATACGTTGTCATGTTTGCTGTGAAGGATGGTTCAATAGGAGTGAAGAGGTGGGGACAAGGAGAGAGAATGACAAGTTGCGGGAAATATGGCAAGTAGAGAAGATGACAGTTTGGAGAATGTAAAATTCCAAGTGGTGATGAGGTCCTAGGTGTGGCCATGCAGGTGCATGCCTGAAGTAGAAATGAGTCAGCCAAGTGCTCGAACATGGATTTGGTAAGCAGCCTCTAAAATAGCCCCACTGATCCCCACCCCCTGATAATCACTCCTTTGTATAATTCCTTCCCCCTGAGTGTAGGCTGGACATACTGACTCCCTTCTAATGAATAAAATACGGCAAAAGTGATGGGCTAGCACTTCTGAGATTAGGTCACAAAAGGACTCTGGCTTCCATCTTGCTTGCCTTCTCTTGCTCTTTCGTCTGTATTAATAAAGCCGGCTGCCATGTTGTGAGCGCCCAGTGGAGAGACCAATCAGATAAGGAACTCAGGGGGGCCTCTGGCCAGCCAGCAGCCAGTGTGGAACTGAGACTCTCGGTCCAAAACCCTTGAGGACCTGGGCCTGCCAACAGCCCCAGAAGTGGGCTTTGAAATGGATCCTCCCTAGCAGAGCCTAAAATGACTATAGACCCAGCCAGCAATTGACTGCTGCTTTGTGAGAGACCCTGATAGGATAGATAAGAAGGTCCAGACAGTAAATATTGCCCTGGTTCCTGACTTTCAGAAACTGTGAGATAGTAAATGTTGTGTTAAGCTGAGAAGTTGAGATGAATTTCTACATAGCCATAGATAACTGATACAATGGATGTTGATGTCTGAGAAAAACAGGAGACTAGGTAGAGAGGAAAACCATGAGCCAGGAGCAGTGGTCATCATCAGAGTTTATTTATTTATTTATTTTTGATACACAGTCTCACTCTGTTGCCTGTGCTAGAATGCCGTGGTGTCAGCCTAGCTCACAGCAACCTCAAACTCCTGGGCTCAAGCAATCCTTCTGCCTCAGCCTCCAGAGTATCTGGGACTACAGGCATGTGCCACCATGCCCAGCTAATTTTTTCTATTTTTGGTAAAGACGGGATCTTGCTCTTGCTCAGGCTGGTCTCGAACTCCTGAGCTCAAACGATCTGCCAGTCTGGACCTCCCAGAGTGCTAGGATTATATGCGTGAGCCACCACACCTGGCCAGGAACACAAAGTGATAGGTGCCATAAAAGATACAAAAGTACAGTAGCCTGGCAGGGAAAATGATTCATTTTTCTGAAGAGCTCAGGTGTAGAAGAAATTTTGCTGAGTAGGTGAGGTATGAACTGGGCCTTTAGTAGAGTAGACATTAAAAGTGAATCAGGGAATTGTAGGCAGATCAATTTGTAAATATATAT
Organism: Mirza zaza; assembly: GCA_008750895.1. Lineage (NCBI taxonomy): Eukaryota > Metazoa > Chordata > Mammalia > Primates > Cheirogaleidae > Mirza > Mirza zaza. Next base: position 48,565 of record VSMD01102013.1, read on the forward strand.
CTCTCAGACCCCTTCCTTTTACCAATAATAAGCTTGCTTTTCCTCTGTGGGAAGAAAACTCAGAAACTGGCCAACATAAATTTTGTCCCACTTGGCTGCTATGTTTCTTCTTATAAATGATTAAATTGATTTCCTGATCCAAATCAGACTCATGTGAGTTTGGAATGCATGAGCCAGTTGTTCTTAGTGCCCCATCAACCCAGGGTAAGCCATGATTGAGGTTCCAGACTTACAAAGGCAGACAACCCACAGGTTCCGGAAGGGCTGCATCTTTCCTGACCATCTCCTCCTCTGTGCACCGTGGGACAGTAAGCCTAAAGAGACTTTACTCATGGTAACATTGTTCATGGAAGGGTACACGTGGCAAATACTCTTAGATTTAGATGTATGTGTCGGGGGAGAGAACCTTGAAAGAGAACTGGAAGAGACTTAATAAACACACTGAATAGATACTGAAATTCGGGCATGTCAGCCATTTGTGTGCACCGATAGTGAGCCATCGGCGCCATGCTTTTATGCCTTCAACCACAAAAAATACCAACAAAGAGAAGAGAACTGGGTAAACTGTTCCTGGAGCCCCTTTGAAAACATATGTAAGGTCAGTTTGACATTACCACTAATATTCTGCATGATCAAGTTTGACCAGTTTTTCTCTCTTAGTTAATAGGGCAGTTCTTTTCCTGCTCTGTGACTTCTTACTGGCCTTGAACTGCTGTGGCAGCAGTAACTGAGGTAACTGTGGGCCAAGTGTGCATGTGAGCATATGAGCACATTGTCACGCCGCTGTAGGTGGCCATGCTCCCTTCTGACTTGATCTCGACACGGACATCCCAACATAAAACTGTCACCAGTCTTTAGCCCACCCTGTTATATGTCGTACTGAGTTCTTATGAGGTTTTTTTTTTTTTTTGAGACAGAGTCTCACACTCTGTTGCCCAGGCTAGAGTGCCGTGGCATCAGCCTAGCTCACAGCAACCTCAGACTCCTGGGCTCAAGCAATCCTACTGCCTCAGCCTCCTGAGTAGCTGGGACTACAGACATGCACCACTATGCCCGACTAATTTTTCTATATATATATATTAGTTGGCCAATTAATTTCTTTCTATTTATAGTAGAGACGGGGTCTTGCTCTTGCTCAGGCTGGTTTTGAACTCCTGACCTTGAGCAATCCTCCCACCTCGGCCTTCCAGAGTGCTAGGATTACAGGCGTGAGCCACCGCACCCGGCCTCTTATGAGGCTTTGTTTGTTTGTTTTTAAGATATAGTGTCTTGCTCTGTCACCTGGGCTAGAATGCAGTGGCACCATCATAGTTCACCGTAGCTTTGAACTCCTTGGTTCAAGGGATCCTCCAATCTCAGTCCCCTGAGTAGCTAAGACTACAGGTGCATGCCACTAGGCCCAGCTAATTTTTTTTAAATGGAGACAGGGTCTTGCGATGTTGCCCAGGCTGGTCTTGTACTCCTGGCCTCAAGGGATCCTACCACCTTGGCCTCCCAAAGTGCTGGGATTACAGGCATGAGACACTGCACCTGACTGAGTTCTTACAGTTTTAATCCCAGTATAATATCCTACATTCCAAAGGCATTTTCTACATTTAAATTTTTATGTCATACTTAAACAGAAGATCTGATTCCCATATAATATCAAATACTTGACAGAGTTGATATCAGGTTGTTAATTGGCCTGTTTATTAAGTTTATTTCACCCTTACACCACCTTTAGACAAACATACTTAGACACACACTCATGCCTCAGTGTAGACCAGATTCTTATCATACAAAGTAGGTACAGAGTATTCCAGTGTATTGCTAGAGGAGGATATGCTTAGCCTTGCTCTTTATTGTTGGGTTTTGGTTTGTTTCCAAATTTTTTTTTTTTTTTTTTGAGACAGAGTCTCACTTTGGTGCCCAGGCTAGAGTGAGTGCCGTGGCGTCAGCCTAGCTCACAGCAACCTCAATCTCCTGGGCTCAAGCGATCCTACTGCCTCAGCCTCCCAGGTAGCTGGGACTACAGGCATGCGCCACCATGCTCGGCTAATTTTTTCTATATATATTTTTAGTCGGTCAATTAATTTCTTTCTATTTTTAGTAGAGACGGGGTCTCGCTCAGGCTGGTTTTGAACTCCCGACCTTGAGCAATCCACCCGCCTCGGCCTCCCAGAGTGCTAGGATTACAGGCTTGAGCCACTGCGCCCGGCCCCAAATT
>VSMD01102015.1:0-16051 GCA_008750895.1 Mirza zaza
TAAGTTCTCTGGCCCCATAAAATGCTCCACATACAAACACAATTCTGCTGGTGCTCATTGGCCCTAACTCCTCCTAGGATATTGTTTCTACATAGAATTCAATCTTATCCCATTTCCACATTGTTAAGCAAAGAAACGAGACCGTGAGTTCCCAAATGGCAGCAGCCATGATGCCACCCTCGTACGTTCCTGGCAGGTGGTAGGTATTCAACAGAATGTGATGGAAATTATTTCTTGAATTCCACATCTTGGCAGTTAACATACAACTCAAAGCTAAGACTCCTTCTGTAGGGGGTACTTCATGAAGGCCAACCGGCAGAGCGGAAATGACACAAATTAGATTGATCTGTGGTAGATCCCTTCCTTAGCCAAGTTCAAGGTTATGTGCGTTTGTAAAAATTAAATAACATCATATTGGTGAAAGAACATTGCTAATGAAGGTATACAGAAATACAGGGAGAGGTTTCCAATTATTAACAAACTATATGGATTAGGCGCTCACTATGTGCCAAGCACTAGGATGGACCTCAAAATGAGCCATTGCCTCTGTCCCCCACGATCCACGCTCCACCTCCATCCACTCTTAGCCCAAGGCAGGGAGGCTTCTGTGTCCAGTAACCGTGCTGGCCATGGCTACCAGGCCCTCCCCACTGAGATCGTTCCTGGGACTTCTCGGCACCTTATTCTCTGAGCTCTCTGCAGCCTTCCACACCGCCGCCCAGCCTGGGGGTGCTCTTGCTGCCCCGCCTGGGCTTTCTCGCACACCGACAGCTGTTCCCCTAGTCCTGCCTCCCCGGTGCTGCTGGACTGTCACCCAGCTGACGCCTGTCCACACGTCCCCGAGGCCAGTCCCAGCACCTCGTACTGCACTGCCAAGGCCTCCACCCACCTCTGCAGCCTTCGCCAGGGAAGGCTCCCCTCCTCAGACACGCCAGCAGGTCTGCCGCCAACTCGTCCCGGCTCGGGCTGCTCCCTGGTGCCCTGGCTAATGCCCACTCCATGCTCCAGGTCTCAGCCCCCTCTGCCAGCCCCGCCCCAGCCCTTCCTTCCTGCCTCCGGGTGCCCAGCCTGGCCGCATCTCCTCTCGGCAGCACCCTGCACTGCTTACTCATCCAACAGCCCCGCGGGTGCCCACCTGCCAGCCCCACTGGGTGGAAAGCTCCCTGCAGGCGGGAACCCCAGCGGCAGCACTCCGGAACCCCAGGGGGCCTCGTGCAGGGCTGAGGCAGGTGCTTCCTTAAAACGGGAGGGAGTGAGGAGGCTTCGAGCATCCCCCGAAGGCAGCTCCCCGGATTCTTAAGAGGTTAACTGTAGCTTTTTACAACAAGCCTGGTTCAAGTGAGGTGCTGTGATTTTCAAAGCATACCTAAACAGGATGACAGTGCATGGCCTCCGTCCAGAATGACAGGCCACTTGGGCTCATCTGGGCACCTGCCCCACCTCACCCCACCCCCACCCCCCAGGTTCCTCCCATCGCCCCCCAGCGCTTTCCTGGGGACTCTGGCTCCTCCGCGCCTGTGCAGCGGCGCTGCCGGGAGTGGGCGAGGGGGAAGCTCGGTGGTTCCTGGGGGCGCCTGGCTCCCCAGCGTCCTGCATCCCCAGCGCCCTAGCCCGGCCCAGACTCCCCAAGGAGGCGCAGAGAAGGAGCCGCCCCGCGAGGGCGTCCCCGCGGCGCCCCGCACGCCCGCGAGCCCGGCCACGTGTGCCACCCCGCGCCACCTAGACTCCTCGCCCGCCGTGGGTTTCTGCGTGGGAGAGTAGAAGATGCACGCGCCCTCCGCGAGTCTAGAATTTGTGGTTTTTGTTATCTCACAACTTCATATTTGGAAGAGGTATTTTAATTTCTTATGAGTTGTGAATAATTATGTAATTCTGCCACCTTCTTAAAAACTCAAGATTTTTCAAACTGACTCCTGTAGTCAGGAGCTGACATCCTTAAGGGAACTTTGCTTTTTTTTTTCCCCCCCTCTGGGTTTTGAGCAAGTGTATGCCAGATAAATGTTTTTGTCCAGTTAAAACAGTTCGTTATAGGGAACCATCTTGTAAAAAAAAAAGAAAGAAAGAAAGAAAGAAAAAGAAGGGAAAATCCTCCCCTCTCCAAATTAGTTCTCAAAAACTACTTATGAAATACTAATGCTGCCTGAGCTCGCAGTGAAGTGACTCCACTTCCCAATTTGTTTGCAGTCTGCTGCAGTCTTTGGTGCTACTGAGTTTCCCCGACATTGTATTCCTCTCTTAACTGTGAATTAGTCATGTGTTCTTTGAAATATGGGTCTTCTTTATTCCTCTTCAGTTGTTTAAGAACCTAGGAAAAGGCTTGAGAAGATTGCAGTACCATCATTGCACCGCCATGAACTTCTCAAAGGTCTGCCCATATATTTTAAATTATGGCTGAAAAGGCACTTCTCTGTTGAATGGCTTTCATTCTGCACTCATCTCTGTCAATCATTATGGTCACTTGATCATCACATATTTCTGAGCACTTACAACATCCCAGACCCTGTCTGAAGCACTGGGAATGCCAGGTGAACAGGACAGATGAGAGCAGGGATCCAAGTGTGGCTCCCTGAAGTTTACACCCTGGTGGCACCTACCGCTGACCTCATGACATTCGCAACAGGAAGTGATCATTTCATTAAATACAGACAGGAGATAGTCAATAGTTAGGATGTGCTATTTTTTTTTTCCGGGGCATAAGTTTTGTTTTTTTTTCCTCAAATGTATTTCATATCCCTAGCTGGAGAAATATCAAAAGAATCTGAATATCACCATCTGGAAGTTGTGCCATGGAGTCCAGTGGGCAGGATTAGAGCTGGGTTTCTCTTTTTCCTCTAGAAATGTATTTCTTCTGCTTCAAAATGAGCACAAACACGTCTAATTCCCTGATGAGACTGACCTGGGCTCTACTAGGCTTATTCTGTGCCCTGCAGTCTCCACCCGCACAGATTCTTGGGATTCTCTAAATGCAGATGGATGGGGGAGGAGGGGGGGTTCTCATCAAGGATATCTGATCATCTGTGACTTCAACTTCACCAATAAAACAAACGTGTTGAAACACACAAATGTCAGAAATGTGGTACACTGCGACTCACTGAAATGTCTGTCGGTCTGTCTCAGTCACAGTTGGGTAACCAAGCCTCTGGGGACTCTCCCCGGTTTCCAGAGCACGCAATCCCCGATCAATATTTCCTTCAGGGTTACAATACTAGTAATTCCCCCAAGTTAATATGCAACTTTTTCCTCTGGAAACTACTGGCATTCTTACGAAACAGAGGGTTATTATTTGAAAATGGTCCCTTTTCATACTTTCCCTATATACCACTTTCATATTTATAACTCTCTTCACATCCATCTAGAAATATTTTCATTATCTCTTGATGTGGTTCCCTCTCCCACCAGACTAGCCTGTGAGCTCCTGGAAGAAGGTTCTCCCTCCGTATCCCAGCACTTGGCACATGAGAGATGCTCAGTAAACACGAGGGATGATGTTTGAAAAAAAAATTGTGTTTTTAACTCTCCCCGATTAACTGTTCATCAACTGTTTGCACTGCATGTGCCGTCCTTATTTATAATGCAATATTAGTTCCCCTTTAGAATTTCGCTGGACAAATTCAATTTGGAAACATCCTCTGATTATCATGCAGTGGTTTCGTTCAAACTGGGTGAGCGTTTCTAAATCCCACTGCTAGAATAGGCTGCCGGTTACAGAAGCATATTTCAAGCAGAAGTTCAAAACAATTGCTATTGCGAAATCTGCCCAATAGTCCTAATTTACATCCATTTGTGTTTATTATTATATAGTTTGTCATGCAATAAGAAAGCTGTCACTGAAAATTAAAAATCCCCACAAGCCTCTGTAATACTGGGAAGCAGTACTGCATGGTCACGAAGCCCACGGCTGCTGGAAGTTTGCCTCCTGGCTTGAATTCCCCCCTTGGGCTGGGATGAGCTGCAGTTTCCTTGTCTGTAAACGCACGACGATGGCCCCTACACTGCTAGACTGGTATGTGGAATAAGTGAGGCGACACGGGCAAAGTCTGCAAAACAGTATCAGACAGAGCATGCAACTGATATCAGCTCTTCTTATTAAATCCCTTCAGCTTCAAGACTAACTGAAGACACTTAAAGAATCGCAGACAGTTTATCACAGATTCTCTTTAGGAAAAAGAAATTCAAAGTAGTTTTAATACATTTTTAAATAATAGGTTACACAATCCCTACTCAGAATTTTAACCAAAAATGTTGTCTTTTAATAAACAAGACTCACATTTAGGCTCTGTCTGCATTCGCAACAGACCAGTTTTCACCATTAGCCAGATTCAGTCAAACAACTGATAATTTATGATGTTTATACGTTATCGGTTTGCATTTGTGGACCCAATCCTAAACACTGCTTTTTGCAACGTTATCTTAAGTATATGAACAGAAAGGTTTTTGGTAGACAGATTTGAACCGAATTTTATAGCTCGGAAATAAATTAATAGTATTTTTATTCACCTTTTAAGATATTAAAAATATAGGATATTTTAACACTTGGTTTATTAAAGTGTTGATAAATAACGTCCTTCAACAGTTGCTATATGATCTAGCTCAGTTAAATCCAGAATGGACTCGGTAGAAAATCTGGATTTTTAAAGAACTTCTCAGGCCTTGATTTAATATGCGAGGTTGGGTGCCCTTTATGTACAGGAGTGATTTGTGGTAGAAGTTGGCTTTCTCTTTGCTCTAACATAACAACTGTAAGGTGAGAAACAGCATACTCAGAAAAACAGATCCGTACAAGACAGATCTGGACAGAATATGCCGGCTCACATTACCACTGGCTTATATCAGACAACCTGTCATTTACCTGCCTTAGCATTTATAAAAGTAATCAACTTCAGAAAGCAGTTGCCTCCTTCTCAGCTGGGATGAGTCGTTATCACATCTGTGACCTAGCCTGCTTATAAACTGGAACAGCTGGACTCTGCAGCTGATCCTGTGACATTAGCTAATCTGCATACCACAGAAGGAGCCTGAGGCTCTGGAAGGTTCCAAGCCTTGCCTGAGGCCATGGGCTCAGCCAGGTCTGCTTTAAGCTTTCTGTGTGGTTCAGGTCCCTTCCTTCCCACCTTGCTCATGCCTGGTCTCTGTGGGGACCACTTGGTGCCAGGGCATCACCTGCCTGGGGCACCTGGGGACGGCCAGCTCTGGAGCCCCAGCTGCTCACCCCCACCAGGAGGAAGAGGAAGGAAGCCCTTCCAGGGGATGGCAGAGCCTGTGGGGCCAGAAGGAAACAGCCTCCGGGGGCCCCAGGTCCTGAGCGCCCTGGGCTTCCACAGCCCACAGGGAGCCTGAGACTAGCACGAGGGTTTCTGTTCAACCGTGGGGCCGACGGTCCACTTTCCCAAGCAGAAGAGTCCAAGCTAAAGTTGGCTGTGGGACCCTCCTCGGCTCCAGAGCAAGTATGGGGCCAGTGCCCTGCTGCTGTTACGTGACAGCTTACAAAATGTATGAAATGGCCAGACACAGGTGTGTGCGTGCGTGTGGGGGAGGGGTGTGCATGCACACACATATATGAGCATATGTGTATACACATCATACCAATAACCCAGCAACTTCCATGGGCAACAGAGTTTTAAATCTCTTTAGGACTCAGATAATTGACAACATACAGAATCATATTAACATGTTAATTATTACTCATACATAAGCATACTCATACTCTTAACATGCCCTTTGGAAAAAATAGGTATCACTGATAAGACAAATATTCAACCACCTTAATTTTTCTAATTTTGTTTTTGTGAAATTCTGCTTCTCATTAATGATCAGCTACTAAGCACCAGGCACTGAGCTAAGAACTTCACTGGGGTCTTTCTTCTGCTTAATCCTTCTGATAACTACGCGATGAAAATACAGACATCCACATCCTACGCAGATGAGGAAACCGAGGCGCAGGGGATCACACCATTTGCACAGCACAGTGCATAGCCGAGGACCCCGAACTGGGCCTGGGGAGTCTCGTCCCGGAAACCAGACTTCTGCGCCCAGCCCAGCCCCGGTTCCCGCTGAGTGTCTCCCTTCTTTAAGGCCCAACATTTTGCAGTCTATTAATTTGACTCATCTTCTCCACAGTGCTGGAAAGCAGAAACAAACTGACATTTTCCTGTAAGGAAGACGTTTTCCCTATCCATCCTGATACACAGGGAACTATATAAAAACATACACAAAGCATAGATTAGTCACAGAGACACATGATACGGTTAACTTAAAAATGACTTCCAACAACAGAGTACTTTCTGTCTTTTATAGAATTTATCATTCGTTTAGTTGAGGGTTATCAAGAGCAGCCATCAGGGCCGGGCTCCGGGAGAGAATGAAAAGTGCCCTGCGCCCTCTTCTCCTCCAGAAAGCACGTTTTGGTCGTACGGATAAGATACATAAAACGTTCCGTTTTTCATGAAGATCGATCGATTCACCTTTAGACGCTCACTTATCAAAAATGGAAGAACAAAGGATGAACGTGTTTCTCAGAAATGCCACGGGAAAAGAAAACACCATTTGAGCTCTGTATACCCCAAAGTGGTGCCTTTTTCTGTAGCCAAAGAAAAAGTCCATGCCCGCCCCTGACATGCAGTGATCGCCGTTTGCTCCCAGAAATAAACAAGAATTTGATGGAGCCAAACAGGCAGATGCAAGTCTGCATGGAGCTAGCAATACTGTTTATGCTTTACTATTTTTAATATGCTATAAAACCCATTTTGTCTTTTAAAAAATATTTTTTTTAACAGATTTAATGCCACCGCCTTAACTTAAAACCAAAGGGGTAGACATTTCTCCTTTTATTTTCAGGGGAAAATTTTGGAATCATTTTAAAATCAAAGCCTGATTCCTCAAACATCAGGGCTGCTAACAACTCCGGTATTTGTTTTTCAGTTCAATGAGCTTCATGCTGAATACTGATTTGAAGTGTGGTTCACCGTGTAGACTTAAATTGTCCTTCCCACAACTTTATCTGAGAAGCCTGACAGTGGTGACAATCACAGGACTAGTTTTATTGGGTAAGACTATTCTATCTGCAATTTATTCTGACAGGCTCCACAATTTTTAAGTGCAATTAAATCCTAAGAATTTGCCCAGAAAAAAAAAAAAAACTACCACATTTTTTTAAAAAAAAAATTTTAAAGAAGGCAAGAAAACAGTTGAATTGAACAACTAATTACTAACTGGTTGCTCTTTAAAAAAAAAAAAAAAAAAGATATTTGACTCACTCTCGAAATCAGTTTCATTGCACAAAGAGGCAACTTTCTGGGTCTGAGAAAGAGGCTTCCAGCAAGTCGAAAGCCACCCGCCTCCACCTCTGCTGGTAGCCACATCTTCGAAGTGAAGGCTACCCACAGCCGGGGGGGGGGGGGGGGGTGACACTTGCAGAAAACAAAGCTCAGAATTGCCACCACCTGATTCCCCTCCCCAAGCGCACACCAGCTGGCTCCCGTACAGGTGGGAGCAGCTCCCTGCCTTCCCGCCCACCACGCGCTCAGTCCTCCCTCTCGGCCCCAGAAATGGAATCTAGACACAGCTCAGACAAGCCAGGTAGAGCATCCCGTGTGACCAAACACGGGCTGCAGGGGCTGAAGCCCTCCTTTGGAACGGTCCAGGAAGTAGGTTCATAAGCATCATTGATCTCATGGCGTGCCTTTTGTGAAATTCTGCTTGCATTTCTAATCCGAAGCTAGGGTCACTATTGTCGGGGAGAAGGGACTCGTGTCCCCAGTACTTCTAGGTAGCCTACATTTCAAGTCTTTCTTCTGCAAGAAGCTAACCTGACATTGAAACAGTTATCCAGGTTATGTTTGGAAAAATCAGATTTTTTTTAAGTGATGTCAAATTATGCTTGATGTCATGGAACATTTTGTATAAAATGTGAACTTCACGAGGTAGAACATCTTCCAGGGGACACCTTCGGCTGTCATAATTCTTGTGGTCCAGGAGCAGGTAACTCAACAACCACAGACAGCCCCAGCCACCTGGTGCCTGCGACTGTCTTCACCCCTCCTGACCCGCCCCGACCCCAGCCCCAGTTAGGGCTGACTGTACCCCAGAGACACTCAGCCTTTTTTGTGCTGCTCCCTCCTCCTGATACAACCCCATGCAATGACTCCCTCCCCCCCCCCCATCCCGTGTGCCCCCAAGACTCCCACGGCTGATAACACTGAAATGGCCTGGCCTGGCTCAGCCACTGAGGATCCAAGCTCATCGAGAGCAGAGGGCTGACCCCTGCACACCTCCCAGCACCCACACGGCACGGCACCTGGCGCATAGTAGAGCTCCCGGAGATGTCTGCTGACTACTCTTTTCCTTCTGAGCAGCTAAAACAACATGCACTTTAAAACACTAACCTGTAGATCTACCATTTGATCCAGCAATTCCACTACTGGGCATCTACCCAAAAGATCAAAAGTCACTTTATGAAAAAAACACCTGTCCTCGAATATTTATAGCAGCACAATTCACAATTGCAAAACTGTGGAAACAACCCAAGTGCCCATCAATTCATGAGTGGATTCATAAAATGTGGTAATGTATACCATGGAGTACTATTCAGCTTTAAGAAACAATGGTGATATAGCACCTCTTGTATTTTCCTGGATAGAGCTGGAACCCATTCAAAGTGAAGTATCTCAAGAATGGAAAAACCAGCACCACATGTACTCACCAGCAAATTGGTATTAATGGATCGACACCTAAGTGGACATATAGGAGTAACATATACTGGGTGTCGGGAGGGTGGGAGGGGGGAGGAGGGGGAGGGTATATACAACCACAACGAGTAAGATGTGCAACATTTGGGGGATGGACACGCTTAAAGCTCTTACTCAAGGGGGGAGTGGGGCACAGGCAATATATGTAACCTTAACACTTGTACCCTCATAATACGCTAAAATAAATATACAAAAAAAAAACCCACTAACCTGGGACGTGGTGTTGCTGCTGCCATTGTCGCCGCTCAGCGTTTTCCCCCCGAGACCATCAGCCCCTCGGCGGTGGAAACCAGGCTGTCCTGCTGCGCCTCGTGCCCGGGCCAGCGCTCTGGGCCTGTTGGATGTGGACAAATGTCTACTGAATAAATGAATGAAAGACAGTATTGATACAGAGATCCCAAGCCAAAGCCAAAAACATCTATAAGTCAAAGCCTACAAATATCTGTATACACAAAACTTTAAGAAAACTGTCCATTTGGGTCTCTCTTTTGGGAATTCCTATTAAAGTCTGCAGAACTCGAACTTCACCTGCTTGCAGTGCAGCTTGGTATTAGCGAGGTGAGACCATGCAGAAAGAGATCACTTCATCTGCTCCTCATAGAGAAGCGGGACTGAGGATCTGCAGCCTTGAAATGGAGAGCCAAACCCCAGAGCCCCAGCCTGCCCTTCTCAGGCTGCTTGTTCCTTTTTCCTGGTGACAGTCTCCCTGCATTGTCTCCGGCCTTGCCTTCCTCATGGCCACAGCCAACTCACCCTTTAAGACTCATCTCAGGCACCACCTCTCCAAGACCTGTGCCTGGGCCCCTCCCTGCCTGGCAAGGCATGAACAACGCATCAGTGCTTTACTCTCACTGGGTGCGGTGATTTCTTCTTTATCTTCATACCTGCATCACCGCTGCTGAGCGGGGACCTCACCGCCTTGCCTCGGGCAGCACCTGGCCTTGCCTTGCTCCACCACCCACCCTCTCTTGAAGCCTGCTCCCCTTTCCCCTGCCTGCACCTTCACCCGCTTCCCCCGATTTTAATCATGCAAAATTAAATAAGATGCTTCCTAGGTAAAAGGCTCTGTACAACACCTTGAGACCTTGAGGGGAAAAGGTGCACGCTTGGAAACTAGCGAGAGGAATCTGAGATGAGAAGATTGCTCTGAGGCAGGCATAGGCGCTGCCTCCTGCAGAGGCTGGAGTTCACCTGCTAGTGTTTCAACTCCCCAGGGCCAGCCGTCTCCCTTTAGGGTGCACACGTGCCGAGTGACAAATGTCAGGCTTGTGGAAGAGAGATGAGGTGGAGTACCCCAGTCTCAGCCATCTCCCTGCCACTTTTGGCAGCTCCAAAATTCGCACCAGAACAGCACTTTTTGGAGGGTTTCCTCCCTTAGAGTCCTCCTAAGTGTTGCCTGCTGCCTCCCTGCCTCCTCCCCCAGCTCTTTTTGCCCCGGGGTATGCTGGCCCTGGACCCTCTTCCCCTTTTATGAGAGTTAAGTTGGTGTCTCTGTGAGGCCAGCACTGTTGGTTGCACAGTCATTTTCAGGAACCCTTAAAAATGTGCACTGTTAAAACAGGACCGTTTTGCTTTCAGCACTAGATGGATCCCAGAACAGTCAGGTGCAAAACTGAATGCTGGCATAGTGAATCATCCTTCCACGTGGCTTCCATTTTAATTTCAGAAGCACAGTCATGGAGGTCGAGCGCTTGTGTCCAACACAATATAAAATCTAATGAAGAATCCTGACATTTCCTGAGAGTGTACATAGCCTATGTGCATTTCATTTGCTCTTATGGGCCCTATAAAGAACTCAATCAAATTTGAGCAACACAGGATCCTTTATAATAAAATTAAAATCTCTCTAATAATTAAAATAGACAGCATATTCCCATTTAAATTGGAATGCTCACGATTTCTGCCCCAAATGTTTCTACCTCTTGAAAGAGCTGATGTTTATGAGAACTTAATATGGGTCACGCAGACCCACGGAGCCAAAATTGGATGGGACAGTAGGAGCTGTGTAACCCAACCCTCCACCCCCTGCGGGAACCCCATCCACGCGTTGCTGGCTCCCTTTCATCCTTGAAGGACTCCTTAGTACCTTAGGTTCCATTAGTCGTGTGCAGTTTATTTTGGTTCTTGAGGTCAGAGGCAAATGAAGGCACTTGCAGCCTTTTTAAGCTTGGGAGATATTCCTGGCAGGGGGAGAGCGAGACATGGCCAGCAGAGGCTGTCCACCACCTCGGCGCTATGTCCAGCCAGCCGATGCCTCCTGCGGCTGCTCCTATATGTAGAGTAGGACATGTGAAATGTTAGCATGGAGTATGTTTAATATGCTAAAGTGTGGCCCTTAGCCCACAACTTTTTATGAATGATCTGAAAATATAGAAGCAGTCTTGAAACAAATAACACTGAAACAACATAGGTATAGGTACAATTAAAGTTGACCAATGGAAAGGATTTTGAAGGCCCCTGGAACTAGTTTTTTTTGTTTTGTTTTTTGTTTTTAGGAAAAGAAAAGAGGTCCTGAAATCCAGTTCCACCACCCCATTACATGCAAGTCCAACACTTCATAAAGCTCTGAAAGACAAAAGTCGTTTCACAAATTTTGCACACTAAGCCAACATGAGGATATCTATATAGAGTCTCCGTTTTGCTCCACTTGGAGTGAATACTCCTAAGTACCCAAATGTATGTGCACTTGGGAAGGGAGTACCCCCAGGCTGGAGCATTCCATAATACACAGTCCCTATACCGCATTCCCTTTCTAAAATCCGAAAGGAAAAAAATATAAATTCTAAAAAAATGCCCAGCCCCAAATGTTTTGCGGACAGGTATTGTCAAAGTCTAACATAAGCAGGGGACTGGCGTCTTTTAAGATAAAGAAGTACCTAAGCCAGAGCCAATAGGAGGGTGACGCTTAGGATTAAAACTGAAAGCCTGGCCTTGACCCAACGCTGTCTTTAACGACACCCAACACGCCACGCCATTTCACTGCTCGTTGGCCTGAACCCAAATATCAATTCTGTGTTGAGCCATAAATCCAAAGTTGGCATTTTTGTTTGGTTTGGTTTCTCTTTCCGCCCCCGCCCCGCACCCGAGGGACTCCTCTAATGAGCCAATTTAAAAGGAACCCGAACCTACATATTTTCTTAAACTATCGATTTGGAACAAAACCAGAACATCAAAATATTCTCCCAAAATGACGTGAAGGAAAGCAGGGTTTCATTCAGGGTAAGTGGCTGGCTGAAAAGACACAATAAGGACAAATGATTTCATGGGTAGGAAAAGGCTTAAGCCACCCATCCATTTTTTAAAACTTTCGCTCGGGAAGAAAGAAAGGAAGCTTTTCAAGTTTTTTTAAACAGCTTGAAAATCATGCCACATGAACGTTGTCACCTGGCAGCACTCCAAATCCAGCTCTCTGTTTTATATACCTGTTTTTTTTTTTTTCTTCTCCTTTTGATTATCTTATTGTTACTTGCAAGTATGAACTGAGAAGTACACTCCAACAGGAAGTGCAATTTCTCAGCTGAAGATGAAGACCCTTAGGATGGCCCCCCTCAGGGGCTGTAAAGTTCACAGGAGAAACACAATCCATCTTTAAATGCTAATACTTCTAATTTAGTTAATTTTATTAAATGGCACGAAATGATACCTTGCTCGGTATTCAGTAAAATCTAAGATGCCAATTTTTCCCCCTTCAAATTCTTGAGAGAGTTATTTTCATCAGTTTCATTTCTTCCCATACCACAGCAATTGCTAATCTCTTTGTTCCCTGAAGAGTTTTAAAAGTAGCTGTGTTAGTGTCATTTTTATCTTGTTACTTTAATCACGCGCTTATTGACAAGAGCAGAATTTGTCATCCTCTCCAAAGCAAGTCCCATTGCCCGTGTTTCAGCATGGTTCAGTGTGAGCCACGCTCCCCGAGGAAGGGGCGTGAATTCAATCAGTCCAGGTGCGCAAGGACATCACTGGGGTGGCACTTTTCCAAAACTACCCACACCCTGCCCTGGCATAGGGCAACTTCAGAGAAGAGGGTCCCAAGCAAGACAGAGAACAGATAACCTGCCAGAGGCAGCGTTTTCAGGAGCCTTCGCCAAGATGTGACAGCACTGTTCCAACGTCTTGCTTCTTTCTCAGGAATCTGCTCCTTTTCTTAGGCGAATCAAGAATATCCAAGGCAGACTGAACTGTTTGGATTTCTGGATTTGCTTTTGTTTGTTTTTTTCTCCACTTTCTATTGCAGTCCAACTGAATCATATTCATTTTTTAAACAATTTGAGATTCCATTTAATTTAAATAGTTTTATGCTGTTTGAAAAAGTCCAGGGACAGGTCCTACGAGCTCAGTGCAGAAGCACGTCTGCATTGCTCGCATGCGCCTCCTGTGAACGGGTGCACCCTGAGCTGTTTTCCTCCTTCCTGCCTGCTGAAATGGGAATCTGATTTATAAATCAACATCCTATTGACTGATGGATGACCTACTTTCTGAGTGCTGGGTGCTGACAGAGCCCCAAGAAGTGAGTAAAATGATACCCGCTCACAAGGAGCCCCCATGGTTTTCTCTTCCACCAGAAACATTCCCAAAGTCATGATACAGCACAAGCAATAAGCGCGGTGCCACGAGACACAGATGGTGCCACGGGGCCCTCCATGACTACCCAGCGGGGGAGCCAGGTCCACAGGAGCCCACAGCGGGCCAGGTCATCGTGGGTCTGAGCCCGTGACGAGGAGGCAGAGGCTAGGTCTGTGGGTGCCACCTGGACAGGTGAAGAGAAGGGTGGGAGGTGTTTCAGGTAGGGAAGACGGTGACAGAGACGTCCAGAGGCAGGGAGGAAAGGCTTGTTAAAGAGTCAGGGAAGAAACCCGTGTGGCCAAGGTAGAGGATCTCGAAGGCAGGGCTGGGAAGTGCCTGAGGTTGGATTTGGATTTGGGAGTCTCCAAGGCTGCCAGGCTGGGGAGGGGATGCAGAATGCCATAAGACTGGCTGTGGGTGCAGTGCGGGCACAAAAGAAGAGACCAGAGGCCGAGGAGTTGACCTGGGTGGCAGCAGGACCAGGAAGGGCAAAGAGAAAAAAGGAGGCAAATTGGAGAAAAATCTAAAAATAATTGCTGACTAACACAAAGCAGTCTAACATTAAATATTCAATTTTTGCATGCCTGCTCTTAATTACCCCCTCATAGAGTTAGAAAACAATCCTCTTTCCACAGACCCGACGCTCATTTCATTAGCATCTAAATTATAATTCCTTAATTATGAGCCTATCACCTATTCTCCTTTCCAAAAACTAATCCAGAAACTGTCAAATACAAACTTCTATTTAATAAAACGAACATCTGTGATCACACACCAGGAGCAAAATCCTAATTGTTCTAAACCTGGCGCTTTGCTTTGACAACCAAGCACCTATTTTTTTAATACTTTGTTTTTTTCTTTTTTTTTGAAACACCTGCTTTCTTTACATACTGACTTTTTTAAAGGAAGAGATTAATTTTTATTGTCAAGAACAGAAGTTATTCTCTAAAATAGCAAAGGAAAAAGCTATGCTCTATAGAAGAGTTGCCTGCTACATTAAATAACACACCGGAATATTAACCAAAATTCACAAAAATCAGACGTGGGCCAATACTAGTTTTCCCACATAAGAAGCCCACAGTGTGATAACCTCACCTCTTTGGAATTAGGCTGCTAGTGGAGGCTGCAGTCCTGAATGTACCAGCGTGGCCTCCCCACCCCAGCTCAGGAGGGCTGTATTTCCATTAGAATCGTCCTTCCTTAACTGGCTTCTCCTCCACCCCCCTTCACCCAAGTCCAGTTATTCAGCGAGTTATAATTTGGCACTAAAATTCAATTAAGCTGAAACTTTGGTCATATGTGGTCTTTTTCCCAGCAAAGCATAATTTCTTTGACCCATTTTCCAAACGTTAGCCGATCGATTTTAAAGCTGAGCGGGGCAAAAAGGTTTATTTTAAAAATCGGGCTCACATTTCCAGAAACTAGCTGGAATTTTCTTTAAAAAAAAAAAAAAAAAATTCAAATAAACAGTCGGGATGTGGTGTTCCTGTATTAAAGCGCTTCAGGTTTTCATAGCACTTGTCAAACCGAGACCTCGGACGGCTCTGCAGACATTAATTAATGTTCACTGCGGCGCTGCGAGCCACTTCAGCAATGGAAATTGCGAGCAGAAAGGGAGGCATGAGGGCTCCAAGGCCCCGCTGTTGTGAGTGGGCGGTGGGACTAGGAATTGGAACCCGCGTTCCCAGTGAGCCAGCGAAAGTCTGTCGAAGTACTGAGCGCCCCTATTGAAGACTGTGGGAGTTTTGGCGGCTTAATGGGATTGTGTTCGGTCCTTCAGGCTCTCCTTTAAAAGACTCCGTGGCACCAACGAGACTCCAATAAAAGGGCCTCTCTAATTGCTTTCTGACTTTCTATGAAACTTTCTAAGCTATACTGACACCCTCGAATACAAGTATGGAATTAAATAGCAGAGAAAGGCGAGACAGAGTGAGAAAAAGCGGTTCTCAGCGAAGCGCGTGTGAGGTGGGGGGCGACTTGGGGGAGGGGAGACGGGGCGGGTGTTAAGTCTGTGCCAGGGAAAAGAAAAACATATGAGTGTTCCCTTTTGTGTTCGCACGAACAGCCCAGCGCGGGGAGGTCGGGGCCGGGGTCACGCGGCTCCGGGCTGCAGCTGCCGCGGTGGGGCGGGGGTCCCGGGCGGCCCCCGGGAGTCGCGGCACCAGCACTCCGGCGGCGCGGGCGGCCGCTGTCCTCGCGCGACCTCTGTGCGCCCGAGCGCGCCGGGCACCGACCCCCGGGGCGACGGGAGCGCGGCCGGCGGCCCAGCAAGGTAAGCGTGGCGCACGCAGCAAGGGGAGCGCGGCACAAGGCGACCCCTCGACAGGGCGCGCCGGCCGGTTCTCCCCCGCGCTGGGCCGCCCAGCCGACGGGGAGGCCCGAGTCCGGCCCGTCGCCCCGCCCCGTGCCCCCGCGTCGCCTGGGGCCCGGGGAGACAGGCCGCAGCAGCGCCCGGCCGGGGCCTGGGCCTGGGCCTCCGCCTGACCCCGGGCGACGGTTGGGCCTCACCCCGGGGCCCAGGAGGACGGCTCAGGAGGGCACAGGTGACCTGCCAGGCCCCCCGTGGCAGCGGGTCACCCTCCCTCGGAAGCGCGCACGCCACAGGCAGCGGCCTTACCAGGTCCCGGCTGGTTGGCGGGGGCGGCGCTCCGTCCCCGGGCCCGCCGCGAGCCCCCAGAGCGGACCACGGGCCCGCGCCCCCCATGCGCACCGCGGGGCTTCCGTCGGGCTCGGGCACCGGGCGG